>CAEFZY010027894.1:0-95636 GCA_903066815.1 Brachyrhaphis roseni
TATATATATATATATATATATATATATATAATTTCAGACTAATGCACAGTGCCTTTAGTATTTTTCTATGTCAAGGTTAAATGATAAAGATTTGATTTGTACAGCTCTTTGATTTTAAATCATTTTTGTAACATTTAATTTTATTTTTTATTAACTGATGTCTAAATAAACAGTTTTATTTAACCATATCTATATGTATCACCTGTGGTCATATTTCACATTGGCGCAGAAATACTGATTTGTCTAACATGATGCTGTAAAAAGTGATGATTTGCCGCCACCTGCTGGTTACACCGTCATCTTCCCCATGCAGTCTACCAACTTGCAAGTCCCTCTAGTACACATAGGAGAAGGGGAGCAGGTATGTTCTTTTGCTTACAAACAAAAATGTATCTGTATTTTTGTTTTTACTGCCTCTGCTTTAAAAGTTGAGCAACCAGTTGCCATTTAGTCTTATGATTTCAGACTAAGTTTTGGATGAAATATTAAAACTGAATTGATTCATTGTTTTCCTGTAATCTCAACTCAGCAACCCCAACATGTTTGGAGAAATTCTGGGTTTCCTTTGAGAACTTTTTATAATGGGGGAAAAAACAGCAAAGGAAATTGTCTGCTATTTGAAAAGATTAACTTTTCAAATAGTTAACTGATGGAGATCAGTTCTGTGGGCTTTCTCTAATTATTTAATCTTGGAGTTTGTAAATGTCTGATTTTTATGAGCGTAAATGATGTAAAAATTAATTCTAATTTTTAAATAAGAGATATTTTTGTTAATCCTAACTGATCTGGAAAAGGAAGTGATTTAATGTTGGAGTGTGCATATGAAATGACTTAAATTTGTGGTAAATAATTTTTTTTTCCAAAAGCTGAAAAATGTAGAATTGTATGAATGGAAGACAGGTTTGGAAATCTAGGTTTGTTGGTATTTTATATATTCTTCATAACATTTTCCCCTTCATCTATGGGAAGCACTTTTGTTGCCATGATGCTGTGACATAATTTAGGATAACGGCTGACAACTGAGAGAAAGTTCTTGGGGGGGTAGCCACATTGTAGTCTTGCATGTTAATACACAATTTGATCACCATGTTGTTTTATGCAACCACTGCACATTATCAGTTCAGCTTTACTGCTATTTTAAGTTGATTAAAAAAAAACAGAAAGTTGAAAAGGGGAGGAAAATTCTGATTGTATTTTATTTTTTTTAAGTAAATGGTTCATAGTTAAGTAAGGGACTTTAAAGATAATAGATATGGTTGAAACCAGATTATTTTTCGACAGAAATGTGGATCTGACTGGTGGTTTCGCTGAAGGCCGAGCGTCTCTGTTTCTGCAGAGATCACAGTTGAAGTTGGCAATGATCTGCACAGCTCTGGATTCTGACCAGTAAATAAAATGTATTTATAGTTCAGAAACATCCAAACGACAAGAAGTTGATAAGAAGCTACATTTAAATTAAATCCAAGCTGAACACTTAATAAAGATTTGTTGACTTATACTTGCAAACAATAATCAAAGATAAAGAAAAATGTATTTTAGAAAACCTTATTGTACATGTTTAAATAAGAAAGTTATGAATAAACTTATATTACTTAAAGATGGATCAAAAGACAGATCTAGGTATAGTTTTAATAAATTAATGGAACATTTAAATAATTATTACATAAGTTATTTATTGTCATTTGACAATCTTCACTCTCCATAAGAGTCTCTGACTCTCCATAAGCAGTTTGGTATCAAGCTCTAAAAATATAAAAACAAATTTTTCCCTCATAGTTTGAGGGTTAAAAGCTATGTATATTCGTACTGCTTCTTTGCAGTTGGGCAGGTTTTACAGGTTTAATTTTACCCGGTGTTTGGACTGGAGAATTTCAAATCTGGCAACAGTGGCTAATGATGCCATTTATGTTATTAATGAGCGTGACGCGCATGCGCCATGATGGATAGAAATATGATGCAGCTTCTACGTGAGGGTTTAAAAAAAGATGCGGCTTGCACCTGGTCTCACAGAGACACAAAACTGTTGGTCTAATATTCATGAACTTTGGGACCTGGATTAAAAATTGCATTTTCTGATCTCCCACGACGCGGAATCCGAGTGGACGCCCAGCCGTATGACTGAAACTTTTGTGGATCATGCGATTGAAATCGTGTCAGTGTTCATTGAGGCCTAGTTTGGCGTCTAGTACTTGACCTATAAGAAGGCTGCAGTGATGGCAAGTAGGCCGCGGAAGGGCCATGTTTGAAATCGCTGCGTTTGTTTATTTGGTAAGTAATTTTTCGGAAACCTTTATTCTAAGTTGTGTGTCTTTTTAAACCGATGACGTTAGTGAAGACATTTTTTGTGTCTAAACAGAGCAGCACACAAGGAGAGACCAGACCAGGGCCTCTCAGCGGCAGTTTGTTTGGTTGCTGGCTACCAGTTGATCGATTATGGATTTACTAGGATGAAGGTGAGGATCGCTTCCGTCAAGCTGAGGATTCCCTACAAGGTGCCTGGCTGCATGCATTCTCTGTGTGAGGATCTGCTGCTGTCGCCCTCTGCTGTTCAACTTGAGTGAATGGTGTAAGTAATGACTCCATACAATCTGCTGGGTTTCGTTTGGTACTTTAATAATCAACTGAGCTTATTGTACTAGCAATTGGAGTACATGTGATTGAACTAAAATTACTTCAAAGTGCATTGAGATGACATTTGTTGTGAATTGGCAATATATAAAATTGAACTTTCAAACCAACAAATGAGCCCCACCAATAAACAATATAAAAAAACTAACAAAAACCCCAACAACCAATCTAAGAAAGTTCAAAACTCCAAAAGTAGATACCAAAACGTTCAAAACTCCAAAAGTATGTTTAACATTTTTTTATATTGATGTAATTTGGCACTATACCGATAAAATGGCTATGATTTGATTGCTAAAATAATATGTAGGTACACAACTGTTATCTTGAAGATTCTTTTTATGTGGCGTTCTCCACAGAAATGGCTATGGTGGTCTCGATTTGACCCGAGTCTTGAGTTTGACACATGGTTTAAATTAAATAATATTCATATGTTTTAAACAGTTTATTATTATACTTTCTATTGTACATTAAGGGGGAAAAAATGATCCTTCGTTATTCCTTGAAGGTATTTTCATTGTAGTTCTGGATCTTACTTTGAGCTTCAATTTCTAGTGAACCTACTTTGATGGACTATACTTGAAATTAGAGCGTCTTCTATGAGCATAAACATATGCTCTAATCATAGAGAAGGCATGTACATTAGCTTGCCTTCTTCTAAATTTGGTGACGTTTCATAGCACTTCCAGGACATGAGATGGCCAACACTCAAGTATCTGCAATAATTTCAGTGAAGTAATGTAATCCCCTGATTGTCACGTTGATATAAAATAGGATGGGTAACCTGTACAACTTGTAAGTGCAAATGCGAACAAGCTCTTGAAATGAAGTAGAAAATGAAGAATCTTTCTTGTTTTGTTGACACTGGTGGCATTTTGGATGTTGCCCTAAAAGCTCAATTATGCTCTCGTCTGAACAGAGCATCTTCATCTTGTGACACAACTAATGAGTATATTCATTCAGTTGAGCGGTGACTCTATGCAGCTCCTCCAGAGTAACACAGAGTCATAGGGAATATGTATGGTTTTCCTTCTGCTCCATTTGTGTTGGTCTATCACATAAATTTTAATTTGTGATTGTCATGTAATAAAATGGGATATACTTTAAGGGTTACTAAGGATTTTATAAGGCAAAGTACACAGCAATATAAATCTTCGGTTGGATTTGACTGCCATTTATTCAAAAATGTGCTTCAGTCAAATTTTCAGTCCTGATATAAAACTTTTTTCACTATTCATCTCTTCTTCCTATAATCTTTATTTTCTTTTTGCTCTTTTCCCTCCCAGCTCTTTTTGTCCTGTCTGTATTTCTTGTGCCCAGTATGGAAGATGTGTGCGTGAACGTACGCATGTGCACACAGCCCACAGGGGCCTCTGTTCTTGTTGTCAATCTGACAAGGAGTAGGAACAGGATTATCAGAAAGAGGCTTGCTCTCACTCGGGGCAGAAGAAAGTGTGAAATCTGATTGCTCGGCAAGAAAAATAGGACCTTGTGAGGTCCGAGGAAATTTTAAGAGGCTGAGGAAGTCATGGCATTGGGGTTCGTCTGACAGTTTTCAAACTTGAGTCGTCAAAAAGCAATGATTCAGAGGCCCTGCTTTACTAATGCGCTGTAATGTGTTTGTTATTTCTTGTGGCTGTCAAAATAATACTTAGATCCTTGTCATCATTATATTCCTAAATTCTTTGCCAGTGGGAAACAAATCACAATTCTCTTTTGTAAATAAAACAGAATGTTGTTTTAGTAGTTTGTGTGCACGCATTGGCATTCTCACCATCTACCACTAGGGGGAGGTAAAACATAATGTTTTTCTATCACATCCAGCGTCAATCCATTTGCAAGTTTCAAAACATTTTCCCTCATTATCCTTGTTTCAGTATTTTTTGCATAAAATAAAACCACAACTGTGAATGCAGAGAGAGTGTTAGAGGAGAGAGTTTTGTTTTGGGATTGTCTATAATTGTCTATAGGCATCAGTCCAAATCCAAAATGCTTTCCATGTATGGATTGAAATTAGACCCATAAAACCACTCTCTTCTTCTTTTGTCTATATTGGAATCTGTCACGTGTTGCTGCTCAGATTGTGTGTTGTTGGCTTTTTTCAGATTCCCTTGACTCTCTAAAACTACATCAAGTGTCATCAGTCATCCTTACCTCGGACAAACCAATATCAGCCACGACTTAAGCTCAGACTCTTTATTATGCCAAACTCTTTTACGAGGATTAGAATGATAGAAAATGTACGGAGCAAAGACTCGACTTGTCGCCTCTAAGAAGTACTTGCTCTGTTAACTTTCCCTCTCTGTGACTTTTGGGTGTTTTTAATTGCAATTTGAATTTCTAATCCTTTCATTATTTGAGATTTTTTTTTCTCTGTAATCTTGCAGTCTTTCACGGAGACCACACTGACTGCATGTTATTGCTTTGACCCCGGCATATAGTTTATTGATGCTCATTTAGGGAAAATGTTCACATCCTTTTGTTTGCTTTGATCTTTATAAGCCCTGTCAAGTTGTTCGTGCGAACTGTACAAATTTATGCAAATATAACATCAGCTGCAATCTGCATAAAAAGGAAAAAGGCCTTTATAGTTTCCTTAAGCATCCTTTTCTCAACCTATAGTTTTTATTTTTTTACATTTTTTATTTGTTGTAAAATTGTTTACTGGATATGTGAATTTTACAACAAAACAAATGCTTTTTCTTGCCAGTGGTTTTAATTTTAAAATATGTAAATACATCAGTCAAAATATAAAGATGCAAAACAAACTATATAGTTAAAATATTAAAGATCTGTCTGTTTTTCTTTATTTATAGAATGTGATTATCAAAATAAAATGCATACCATTACAAGCAAATGTAAAAGTACAAAAATTAAATAATAATAATAAAAAAAACATTAAAGATAAAAAGGAATAAATAAGATCACATATTAGGGTAGCATTATATAATAGGATGCATATGCAAATATTCGTAACAAAATTGTAGTGCGTATAATGATGATTATTTTCAATGATGTTGTACTGAATGCTTTTTACAGTACGATTTCATTTTGAATCACATCACAACTTAAATCCTTATAGGTAGTCTTGAAGGTTTTAGTAATTACTGGTATTTTTATCATTCAGGGACAACAAAGATGCTACACAAGCTGTGGTACAATAAAAGGTTCATATATAGAGAGAGGAATTGTGTATATCCAAGTCTCGTTCTTAGAATGACGCACAAATTAAAAGCAGTTTTGTCCTTTGTCACTGGCTGAGATTATGTGGTAAACACCGGTTGAAGGAGAAGCTTTTGCAGGATTGAGAACTCTGCAGCTTGTGCCTGGGAGCCGAAATGGGGCGTGACGCATTGCATCCCCCAGTACGTTAAGGCGCAAAGCTTTTACCGTCTCCCTGGAAACCCAAAAGTGAGCCACCACTGGCAGACAGCCTGTCATGGATTCAGGTAGAAACAGGAGCATCCTTCGTGTGAAAAGCCAATGCAGAGCCGACACAGCAGGGGGAGAGGGGGGGAGGGGAGGGGGTTGCAAATGGCTCTGAAGTCTGCAGGCTTAAAAGTGTTGATAACTGTGGATTAGCTCTGCCTTCTCCCTCAGGCGGCTTGACAGCAGTGTGGTCTCTGCCTCTTCAACCTTCCCTCCCTGTGTTTGTGCCAAATACAAAGATGCATGGATGTGTACAAAACGCAAGCGCTGATGTTTCTATTTGAGTGTTTGGGGTGGGGGAGAACTGAGCTGACGACTACTACAGCTCAAACAGATTGTAGTTTATCCTGTAGTTTTTTGAAGGGCTTTACACACTTTGTTACTTTTTTTGAATCCTTGCCACAGTCATGTATTTCACCAGATAATGCAGGCACAATGTTTCCAGTCCTTGGTGTACTTACTCAGAGCTGTGGATGCGAGATTCACTCGTTTGATATT
The DNA here is from genome assembly GCA_903066815.1 of Brachyrhaphis roseni. Lineage (NCBI taxonomy): Eukaryota > Metazoa > Chordata > Actinopteri > Cyprinodontiformes > Poeciliidae > Brachyrhaphis > Brachyrhaphis roseni. The sequence continues at coordinate 6,553 of CAEFZY010027894.1, forward strand.
TTGCTGAGGAACACATTGAATGTTATCAAAAAGCACTGCTTTAGAGTTAAATTTTGTTAGATGTATGGTCATCAATGTTCAACTGGTGGCACAAATTCTCACTTGAATTGGGACCTGGACTTTGGCCAGATCCAAATTCTAACACAACTTGCTTTGATCTGAGCCATCCCATTGTCACTCTAGCTACACATTTGGGATCATTTTCCTGCTTAAAGGTGAAACTCATATTTTTATTTTTTTTTTACAAGTTTTCCTCCAATATTTATTAGTCTCCATATATCTCTTCATAAACCCTGGCCAGCTTCTGTGTCCATCACAGAAAAAAGCATTCTCACACCAGGATGCTGCCTTCACCAGATGTGTTGGTCTGTTCTATTAAATCCAAATTAAATATATTAAAATTTGTCACTGTAATGTGGGAAAAGTAATCAAAAAACATACTTTATCAAGGCACTATACTTTTCTGGATACAGGGACTTTTTTTCTCCACAAATTGAAACATGCATTTTAGGTTAACTTTAAATTGTGCTATGATGTGGACAAGTGGATCCGTCTTACCGCTTTACTCCTCAACTGGAGTAAATGTGCCATTAAAACATATTTTTTTGGAATGAGCTAAGGAATTTTCCAATGTGTCAATATGTTTGGCCCAAATGTAGAAACATAAAATTTCTGAAGAGGAAAACAAAACATTTTGACCAAGAAGATTAAAAGAAAAACTATATGTTCATCTTCCTCGGTTTGTGTCATGACTTATTGTACCTATGCTTGTAAGGAGTTCTTCAAATCCCAGTGCTCAGCTTACGTACCTCATAGAGGAGTAAAGATAGGAAACCCTAATGACCAGAAGAAAACTTAATTTTCATTAAGCTACTTTATGCTTTGGGGTATTTTTTATTTAACATGATCCTATGATTAAAATTCCCAGCTGACTTTACTTGAGAGGAGCAGATGGACACATTAACTTCTCTGCATAGTAAAGTAATATCCATATTGAGAGCCAGCAAGGGAGGTTTGGTACGTCTATCCAACATATACATCTGATTTTTATGGGCCGATGCATTATTTTCAGCAGCCTTCTTTCCATGTTGGATTTTTGTGAAGCTATTATATGCTGACTGAGGTTTTTGGCCGGTTTTTATATTTTTCTGCTAATTTGTGGGTAAAGTAAAAATGTGACTTCTATATAGTAACAGTTTTGTTTTCTCCAGAACATCAGCAAAATACAGAGGTTTCTAAGTGTTACTGAAATTCTCAGCTTATTAAAGGGAGACGATTGTACAAATGAAGTCCTTGTTGGCTCTTGGTCAACTATTCTGATCACTCATTTGGCTTCTCTGTGTGAGTCTTGAGGAGCATCTGGTCATGCCTGGTTTAAGATGAAAATGTATTCTTTCAACTTCCAGTGTTGCACTGGAACACACCATATTACTAATAATGCTGATTGTAATTTATAAACATTGTTACTAAAAAAGTGATGCGTAGAGCTCCTTTGAAGGGAACGCACAAAACTGACAACTTTACTTAATGCTGCACAAAGTAACTTTAGGTAAATACATTTTTTACATATTTGTTAAAACTGTCACTGTGTCCTAACAGGACAATATAAGCAGAATATCAGAAAAAAAAAAAAAAAAGAAAAGCTCCTCAGCCTGCTCCCAGTGGGCTTGATGCAGTTTGCGGAAATACACAGCTCCCGGTCAGAAACGACCAATCAGAGCTAGGAGGAAGGTCTTAGTGCTTGTGTACTTTTAAAGCCTTGGTATGATGTTATTATTCTTGATTAGACCAATCATGGCTAATTACAGCAATTTAGATTTTTACTCTGTTAAACTGCGAAACATGTAAAAGGCCTGCATCGAGTAACAATATTTATTCAGTGTCATTTGCCTACAATGCAGAAGACTAAATGTATTCCCTCTCAGACGGAGGACTCACTAGCCTGGTGACACCCTATCCTCAACAAGCAGCTTAGGGAGCTGTGTTTGCACCCCCTCCTCTTCATCCCGCAGCGATAACGCCACGCGGAGCCTATTTCGCAGGGAAGACGGGAAACAAGAGGTAAATATTCTTTGGCATTTGACAAAACCATGCACGCAGGCAAACACGTGCGCAACGCGAAGACGGATCACAACCCCCACCGCTGTCATCGAATTAATTCATTTTGGATTTCACAAATATGACCTGTGATTGCTGGTTGTCAGCGGGGGTATGAGGTGCGGGGGTGGGTCAGTCAGAGGCTGATACATGAAATGATTGGGAGAGTGCAGCGTGTTCCCATTATCTTGTCCCTTGCATTGTAATTATCACTCCTGCTCTTTCTGCACCACTGCTCCCATCTCTCTTTGCCATTGTAATTGTGATTGACTGGTGTGGCAGCCAAAACAGAGCAGCCTGAAAAGGCATCAGACCCACATCTCATAACTGCCCCGCCATTTGATCTCCTCCTTCACACTGACTGCTCCTCGCGTCGTCTTCGTCCCTCTCGTGTTTTTTCAGGTTGAAGGGAAGTGGCAGCTCGATGATAAGAAATCACGCTTGTAGAGGAGTGCGGATTCGACATGCCAATGGGATATTATTCAGTGTTTTTCTATTCAGTGTGACTGAATATAATTACAGTTTATGTTCAACCCAAGCATGAATTGATAATACATGCTTTCAGTAGTGCCGAGCACTGCTCAAACATCATGGACATGTATAGTAGCTCCACTCGCTGCCAAACTAGTCACAAAAAGAGGAGAAATTATATTTACGTGCGAGTTTAAGTAAATTAGAATATCATCGAAAAGTTGATGTAATTCAGAGAAGCAATTTAAAAAGTGAAACTCGTCCACAAAGTAATTCTATTGAAGTGTTCATTTCAGTTCAATTTGATGTTTCTGACTTGCAGCTAATAAAAATTCTGCTTTCCAGAAAATGTTAATATTACGCAAAGTCAATAATGCAAAGAAGTTTCACTACCCAGAAGCAATCTTATGGCAATCATGAGGAAGACTACTGAGGAGAAAATTGTCCAGAACACAGTCTTCCACAACGGTATATGAAGCTGTCTGTTTGTATGCTGCCGTTTCCAAGTTAAGTGGAAGGAAAAAGTGTAGTAGAAAAGGGTCCACAAGCGACAACTTTGGGGAGATTCATAAAGCTTATCCACAACATGAGCTACACATGTCATTTGTGCTCTGCCACCCCTGAAGCAGAGACAACAGAGGAAGCATCTTCCCTGGAAAACAAAGAGAGAGGACTGCACTAGTCCGTTTTAAACTAAAACAAATGTTCGATTTAATTTAGAAATCAGGGGCCCAGTGTCTGGAGAACAGTGGGGAGGCAAAGAAGCTAAGTTGCTTAAGAGTCAATACAGTTTTTTTTTGTTTTTTTTATTATGAAAAGCAAAATCAGTGCTGTCATCTGCATGTCAGAGCAAACCATACTTCTCACTGTTGACAAGCTTTATGTAGAAGTTGATTGAAATTTCTAGCAGGGTTTGGTACCTGCTAAAACTGCCCAAAAAACCAATATCTGCTTTAATGACCAAGTGCTTTATTATCCAGCAGACGTAATCCCCATAGATAATCTATTGAGGATTGTCAAGAGGAACATGAGACACCAGACTCAATGAAGATGAAGTGACAGCTACTATTAAAGCAACCTGGACTTTCTTAACTCCTTATTACCTGAATTTATTTACGACTGTTTAAAAACATCTATTTCAGTTGTCGTTGACACAGATGATACATTGAATAAAGAGTATTGACGACACATACTCAGCAGTTCACTGGCATAGTTTTTTGAATGCACACTTTTTCCTTCCACTGAATCTTCCACAAATGTGCTTGGATACAACACTCGGATGCCACTTGTTTACCGTCCCCGGGGAAATCGTCAGCGACTTTCTGCTGGACAACTTTATAGTGAGCAGTCATCTCCATTGTTGTGTCGGCCATAGAATAACATTTCTGTATTAAAAATCCTTTTTGAATTGATTTTTAATACAAACTAAATCTTGTATTTTCATTTGCCATCTCCCACATTCATTAAAACTGGAGGAAATACACACTGAAACCACTTTCGCTGTGAGAATAATTACTGAAATATATTGTTTTTTGTGATATTTTAGTTAACTGAGAATCCCCCTGTGAACCCACTCGAGTTCTGACCTCGTCTCAGCACAGTAGAAACAACCAAACAAGTCAAAATTTTCCCTACAAGTCGCCTTGGGGCTTTGAAATGCCAGAGCGTTGCTCTGCGACGGGTCTGAATGATACACCTTGTCAGAGAGGGAAGTTCATCAGCAGCCACTGAGAGTGCCATCGATTGAGCTGCCCTGAGCCGCGGCAGGTAATGGATTGGATTTATTCCTCTTTGGATAAGGCCCCTGCACACATGTATAGACACGCTTGCATGCAGAGACGGCACACAAAGTGCATATGCTCCTTGTGCCCGTGCGTGGGTTTTTCACTGCACGCACCACCTCCGCGGCCGCATCACCTAATGTTTGCCTACGCTGCTCACGCCGACCCGTCTGAAAACCCGCGACATTGTGCAGACATTTTGACAGCCGGAATCAGATGCAGTGATTTATTGTCAGCAGCTGCCTGGACAGAAAGGGAAGGGGGGGGGAGAAACAAGACAAGGAAGTAGTAGTTTGACAAATGTCCTGATATCTATCAGACATCTGTCTGTGCTTATTTTAGCAGTGAGAGATGAGTATCATCAAATCTATATTTCTGAGGAGGAAAGGGGATCAAAATTTGATGGAAGATGTCTTTCTTGTCGAAGAGTCGCAGCGGCTTAACGGTTGTGTATTTTTCCCCGACATTTTTTTGGAGGTCTAGCTTTCACAAACAGATATTATGTAAATCCTTATCAGTAAATCACTCGGACAACATTTCAAGCACCATTACTGTGACAACAATAAACAGATTGCAAGACGGGAAAGACTTGGTTAAAGCGGGGCTTTGCTCCCTTCTCAAAATGTTTGAGGCAATGCATCATGAGCTTGTGTCTTACAAAACATGTGCTAAAAGCTAATTAGACTAATCTCTTTGCTAGAATTATTACATATAATGGCTGTAATATCCGACATAAGAAATAGTAGGTGGCAATCCATCTCTGACCGTACCCCAAGGCTGTTTTTTGATGGCATGTGTTTGTGTGTGTGTATGTATATGCAAATAAATGTGTGCGTCCTTTGTAATGCATGAATTTTGTAATGTGAGTAGGTTTATGTGGTGCCTTGCTAAAGTATTCACATCCCTTGAACATTTTCACAGTTTGTTACTGAAACCGCAAACTTCAATAAGTTTTATTGGTACTTCGTGTGACAAACGCAGGTTTAAGTGGCAGGATAATGATGCATCGTTTTAAAAATGTTTTACAAGCAGAAAACTAAAAGAAAGTATAAAGGGCCTTGTGTGTTGATATCCCTAAATAAGATCCTGTGCAATCAATTACCTCAACAAGTTGCTTAATTAGTGAAGAGTCAGCGCGTGTGTAATTTAATCTCAGCATAAATCCAGCTGTTCTGTTAGGATCTCGGCGGTTCGCTGGAGCATTACAGCATCGTGAAGACCGAGGAACACAACAGGAAGATCAGATCAGGGACAAAGTTGTGGGGAAATTTAAAGCAGGCAACGTCTCACAGAGGACCAATCCGTCATCTGAAAATAGAAAGGGTATGGAACAACAACAAACCAAGCAAGACACAGCCTTCTACCCAAACTGACAGACCAGACATGAAGAACTTTTATCAAGAAGAGGCCATGAGACCTCAGGTAGAGCTGCACAAGCCCACGTTTGACTTTGATCAATGTTTGCCTAAAGGAGAGTAAAATTGAGATCAATATTTAACATTTTAGCCCATGTGTGGTGGAAACATTGTGGTGGCACCATCATGATGTGTGTATGCTTAGAGACATGCATACCCACATGCTACATGGCAATCCCAGGGGAAACTTAAAGGGACTGCGCTTTTTCCAAAGAAAAAAAGAAATCACACTATAAATGTGCAAAGCCGGTAGATATGGGAGAAATAGTTGTGTCGACTCAGGAGGTACTTTTCAGTTTTTTTATTTGTAAAAATAATGTTACTGTCCTTTCTCGCCACACTTATTCATTACTTATCTTATTATTGTTTATATATTTTTTTGTAAATCTACATGCTTTGACTTGCCTGTTACTTTGCTGCAGGTACACCTAATTTTCCCCACTGAGGGACCAAAAAAGGTAATTTCTATTCTATTACATTTATCCCATGAAGTCACACATAAAATTCTTTGAAATTTGTGACAAACTGTTGGAACATTGCACTGATATGAATACTGAACAAGAAGACACACCAATATGAATAAGTAATGAAAATGAAGAAAAAAAACCCACCCCAAAATAAAGGCATAATTTACAATCCTGTTAACTTAATTATGCCCTTTAAATGACTGCATTGTATTTTTCTACAATGCAGATGGCTGTGGTCAAAGTTCTAGTTGGTTCAGAACCTTGATGACTCTTACTAATGAGTCTGTGTGGCTGAAGCATCTGTCTGGATGTCTAATGCAGCTCACTGTGTGGGGAATGTCATTTGCCGTCTGTCTTGTAGCTTTCCTTGAGTCTCTACAGGCAGGGCTGACGCCATAATTAGGCCACAATCAAAACAACTTGAGGGTCTGCTTTCTTTTTGCTGACCAAGACCTATCAAAACGGCCGTTTCTTTCAAGAAATTGAGGTAGCACTTAACTCAGAGGGAGAAACAAATGTACCAACGCATCAGAAAGGATTGCGGTTGTTGCACAACTCATGAAATATTGCATTTAATGTTCAGAGGAATGGTTACAGAAGGGAGATTTTACGAGTGCACTCAAGTTTCAGTTAGAGCTGCAGGGTGCCCATTTGTGTAAAAGTTTAATTTCATCCTCAATAATCCTAAAGTGCATTATGTAAAATAGTTAGGGCTGAAATGCAATGTTCTGGTCTTTATAAAAAAAAAAAAAGGAAAAACAAGCTTGGACTTTGACAATGAAACTTGATAATCCTACAATTTGCGACTTTCCCTGGTACACATACAGACTTCAAACTTTTACCATCAAGGGCTCTTCAGGCACCTTTTTACTCTATGGAAAGAAAAAAAAATCGCAAGCGAATACAGGCAAATCGGCATAAAAGCTAATGAAGCACCCACGTACCCGCTGTTGCGAGGTAATGAGTGTACTTAGCTTTAAGGGAAAGGACATCTCCAACGGATTTTCTGCATGTGCCCACTTCCCCAAGTGCTTAATCATGGTGCTTGATTATGAGCAGCCATTAGAATCCTGTGAGTCAGCCGCACTCATACACTGCAAGGAATTATGGTGTGCTTGATTGAATTTAACATTCTTTGCCCCTGGTCTGTAGAAGCTTACCAGAAGATGGTGAAAGAAGGGGAAATAAAATGAAATAAAAAGCCCACAGAAGCCTCGTTCTACATGTGTATAACTTCGAGCGAGGAGAGCAGCTTTGTTTGCAGGGAGCTCTTTAGCAGACATGGAGCACTTCATAGCTTTGAGCTCGACAACATGATCCGCTGAGCCGGCTGTGCCTTCTCCATAAGTAGGAGCTCTTCAGTCAGTCGAGGTCGTACACGTTCAAACTTGTTCCTTCATTAGGACAGAAATAGATCAGGAGTGTGTTGTATGTGTATGCCATTGGTATGTTTCAGAAATCTTGGAAAAGGATAAAATAGTATAAGAACAATAAAAAGAAAAATTCGAATTTATCTCCAATTTCTGCAATTTCTGATTTTAGTCAATTTGTTGATCTCCTTAGGAAGATATCGAACACGTTTTTTGTAGTCTTCCTGCTTTGATTGGGTATTAATTATTTACATTGCTGGCAAAGGTTTGCTGAGATAGCACTCACATTAAAAAAGTGTTCTAATATAAAATAAAAACAAAATAATAGGGTCTTCTAAAGCAATTAGATCTGTATCGTCTACTAAAATAACTGGAAAAGAAGTTAAAATTATAAGACAAACTGCAAGAGATTTAGAAAGGCTGAAGAATATTGCTAAGACCACTTTAAAGTATTTCAATATAGTCTAACATTTGTAACACTACTATTTCTTCCACTTTTAGTATAAAACAAAGGGTGTACATAAGTTTCACACAAACACATCACATAAAAAAGTTAAGAGATAAACTTGGGTGTAGCTATACATCCAGCTAATGAGAGTCCACAGTTTTGGTTTCACAAGAATAAAATGTTCTTTTTTTAATCTAATTAAGTAAAACTAAGAAAACACATTCATGCTATTAAGAATGCTTAAGTGTATAATAATCTTATTTTAAAATCTTTGGCTTTGACCTGTCAATATCTGCCAAAAGTTGATCAGTCACTCATTGTGCTTACTTTCTGTTCAAATCTCACTGCTTTGTTTTTCTATTGAAGACCTAAACATGTTTCAAGACAAGTGCTAGCAGCTAACAGTTGACCAGTAACAGATCTTGCAAAAACATTTACTTCTGTTCCTGTCATTTATTTTTGACTTACTTGGTGCTTATATTCTTATAAAATAGTCATTTGAACCTGCTTCGAAGTTAGCCTCAAAGCAGATCCTGACTTTAGTGTATTAACAGCTTGCAGTTCTTTGAGTCTTTTAGTATAGAGATAGTGTCAGTAGATGCACTTTGTAGCGGCATCCTGCATGTTTTAGTTCTCTCCCTGGTGGTAGTAACAACCTTTTCAGCAGGTCAATGTTCCTCTTAGGCCTTCTAAGGAGCCATCATTGGATCCAGGTGCATTAAGCCAAGGAGAGAACTAAAACATGCAGGATGCCGGCCCTCGAGGACCGACTTTGGGCACCCCTGCAACAATAGCTGTTAAGAGTCACTTTAAGGCATATCTATGTAGATAATGGTTAGCTAGTTGTAACGTTGTCACAACACTTATAAATCCTTTGTTTTCACAAAGACACAGTGACAGTTTTCTGTCTGTCACTGTCTTTTATTTTGACTGCGAATGCTGCTATCAAAATGAGGTAAAACTGGTGGTGGGGGCGGCGACACGATCAAATCTGATGAAATGCAGTTAAGACTTATTAAACACTGGTTGTGTAAATGCAAAATAGTCTTTTAGTTTGGCAACAATAGGGAGCCTAAAAGCAGATGCTAACTTTAGCATTTTGTAATAACTGCTCTCATAATGCATATGTCATGTGTCACTCCGCAAACAGTGGAGGCTGCTTTAATGTCTGTAACCAGGTTTGGTCGGTTTTGCAATCTTTTGATGTATCCAATTAAATCCTCCAGAGCCTTGAACATCATTCAAAAAGAATATTGAAAATCTCTTTGTCGTTTTTAATCCATTATCACTCCAGTTTCCTTGCCCGCCTTGTGATCTCTCACTGTCCCTTTCTCCTCTGTCTCCCTCGTTGTGCCGCGGTGTCACCGGGCACACCTGCTTCATCCAGCTGTCAATTACAGCACAGAATTACAGACTGGCACACAATTAGGGTACGCCTCACGCACTGGCCCACGCTGGTAATGAGTTTCCCCAGTCATTGATCAAAGTCAAAACCACCCTAGACCAGAGTTTCCCAATTAATTTCCCTCTTTTTTGGTGGGTTAGCCGGAGAGCATCTATGCTTAGCAGCCTGAGATTTCTCATTCCAGCATCTATACTGACAGAACTTGCTGCAGCTGTTGGATACAACCCCCAAAGGAAAATGTGTGATGCAGTATTTTTTTTATGCTACTCTTATGATTTTGTTCAAATGGACCATACAGACTACGTTTTGTATATTTAAGATGCTAACCGTTTTGACCTTATAGAGAGACGTAAATTGAGTAAACCAAAATAACCAAGGTTCAACAGATGATTATGTGTGCAGAAGTAGAATATCTTTAGATTTTTTTTTTTTCTAGCAATGTAAAAAATGAAACATGTTTACCAGGTGTGATGCTTTCACATTTTTCTTTAACATATTTACATTTCTGTTAATATTGGTCTTCTCCTTTCAGAGGTGTTTTATAATTATTTTATTTTCTATTTTAAAAGGTGTCTTGTTTTTGGCACCTCTTGCAGACTACATAACCACTAAAAGTAGTCCAACTCAATATATTCAAGCCTATTAGTTTGGCCACAATCCAAAGGTGTTGACATCATGCCACACTCTGAGCCTCGGATTCTCTTCTTTAAGTCGCATTCAGACATGTTCTGTTGCAGCCAAACATTGCAAATCTATTGTTTCTCAGCTGTATCAAGTAAAAGCACTTGTTTGAAAAATTACTTTCTGGTTTGTTTTATTCCAGACTGTGACTACTCAAGTCTTTTATTCACACCAGTTTTTGTGCACATTTAAACCTGTTCAAGGGTCTTCTGCTGTGCCGCAAACAGAAGAATAGCTTCTAACAGCCGTCTACAGGGAAGGGTTGTACCCTAGACAGCCGTCAGCATGGAATGTTTGGTCAGAGTTTTTCTTTTGTCCGAAATTCTGATCCAAGTACTTTAAGATGAGGCATTTGTAAGTCACAGAACAACCCTTGATTGGAGGCAGTGCCATGTGTATACTTTAAAATCTGCAGCTTTAAAGTGCGGTAAAATATAACACTGAATTCCATTAGTATTGAAATTGAGTCCCACTTTCTTATTCACCTGTTCTTATATACAGGGAGCTACAGCAGCCGTTACACATAGAATAAAAACACTCATTCTGTGGGAGAAAAACGGATTAGTTAGATCAACACAATAATGTGTAAATTCTTCAGATTTGTGGTTGAAGGTAACCATGGTAACTGAAGGAGCTGCAGAAATTTACATCGCTTTAGCATTAGCCTAATCTAAATACCATGTTGGTATTGTGCTTTAGCAGTAGCTTCTGCTAAATACAACGTTGGTGTAAAGCTGTAGCATTAGCAACACAAGAAACTTGTAGAACAAGCCGCTCTGGCCAGATGAGAACAAAATGAAACATTTTGCCCCTCATTCAAAATGGTATTTGTTGCGAAAAACACTACACGTCACAATGAACACAAGATCCCCATTATGAAACACGGCGGTGGCAGTGTCATGCTCTTAAGATGACGTTATCAGTGGGGGGCCAGGAATCTGGTGAGAGTGGGTGGAAGATGAATACAGCGAAATACAGTGCACTTGAGACTGGGGCAGATTTACACCTTCCTGCAGGACATTTGACCAGAGCTACAACGAAACGGTTTAGATCAAACATGCATGTGCTAGAATAGCTCACTCAAAGTCCAGATCGAAATCCATCTGGAAATCTGAGATTGACCTTCTTCCCAAAAACAAAAAGCAATGTTTTGTGTCTCTAAAAATGGGAATCAGTATTAATGTATGCTAATGCTTTTGCAAGGCCCAGTATTTTTGCTTGCAAGTTCTCTGTCTGTGTATCTTTCCTTTTCTCCAGGCTCCTTCAAGTGCTGCTGCAGATTATTTAATAGAGCTCTCATCTGAGCGGGCCTGCATGTACATCTACTTCTCATTATGCAGGTGTCAAGACTTGAGTAGTGGGCTTCTCGGCAAATAATACGGGAATGACATTCCTTGTTTGTTTTTTCCCCTTAGATGTGAAATGCGGTGAAGCAGGAGGGAAGTCGGCCATGGGAGAGTGGAGTGACAAAAAGAGTAAAGAACAAGCCGAGCGTGGTCGCACACGGTGTTCAAAGCCAGTAGGCACAGGTTTCTGTGACTGATAACCAGTGGTGAATGGGAACTTTCCAGTCACACTTTTCTGACTTAATGAAATGGCCTAAATCAGGGGTCTCAAACTCCAGTCCTGGAGGGCCGGTGTCCTGCAAGTTTTAGATGTGCCTTTGCTGCACCACACCTGAATAGAATAATTAGGTCATTAGCAAGGCTCTGGAGAACAAGGAGCAGGTAATTAAACCATTTCATTCTAGTGTTTTGTACCTGTGGCACATCTAAAAACTGCAGGACAGCGGCCCTTGAGGACTGGAGTTTGACACCTGTGGCCTAAATGAGACCGGCAATCTGAGCCTGTTTTCATGTTTCTTTCCAAAATTCCTCCAAGCATTTATTCTGTGTCATGTCTAGCCTCTATTCAAGCACGTTATACAAAATAATCTTCCTGGATTCTTATTGAAAATAAAGTAAAATGTCAAATATTTATGTTTGAGGGAAAAATGCGTGGGAGCCAGGCAAGATAGAAATCTTTTGGTGAAGACAAGGCAGTGAATTAATTTTGGTTCACGGCTCACTAGTGAGGGAGAAGTAGTTTGAATAATGAGAAGAGGAAGCAGTGATAATGGAAATCTAAATGATTAAAGTGCGTGTTTGCACGGTATTGGGGGAAGTGATATGGCGGGGACTTGCAGGAGAGTTAGGGTGATGAGACAGTGTACAAAATCAGTATCAAAAAGACATAAAGCACAGCTATTGTTTGCCGTTTTGTCAGCAAGCGTTGATCCGTGCAGCTGGGAGGACAATAATGTGGCTTCAAATACAATAAATGTGCTGTGTGTTTGCGAAAGCCGTCGAAATGGGAAACATGAAATATGTGTACATTCAGACCTGACAAGGAATCCTAAATGTTTCTGAAGGTACGCAGGTAGAACAACACAGCAGCAAGAAAGACTAACTGTGCCTTGTGAATTTATCCACGCATTCATAATTTTGAAGTGAGCAAAACATTATGCATGGTTTTCAAATTTTTATGATTAATATAGATCTGAAAACTGAAGAGCTCCAGCTGCAGGTGTTTTGGGTATGCTTCTAGCAGCCTTTAACATCTACAGATTTAAATATTTGAACATTTTTCCTTGAAAATATCTCGGTCATATTGGTGGAGAGCATTTTGTGTGGACATCAGTTTTCAAGTTTTACCAGATATCTAATTGGATTTTGGTCTGGACTTTAACTGTCCCTAACGCTGACCACAACTGAAGACACAGAGACCTTTATGTTCCCCATTTTCATCAATCAAAATCCCCAAACACAAAGGTCTTGCCATTTTGGTGCAAAAGATAAGACTCAAATAAAATCCAATTTGCAACCACCTTTGAAGAAAATGTCTAAGCCTCACATCTAGGGTTTGTTATCTGGAGGTTGACAGGTAATTTAGTCCACATGTTTATTAAAAAGATCATTCTAATTACAAATTTTTGACTTTAAAGTGTGATTTATTGCTCAGGATTCTCTGTAATACGTTCTGGCAGCGCAATACGTTGCAGCCAGTGCAAATAAATTGTTTCAGTGACGATGTAGAGACAGCTTTCCTCACATTTACTTGTTCCATTTTTTTATTGCTACAGTGAATACCTTCTGAAAACATTTGAAACCAGATAAATATTTAAATTCTTTTTTTGCAGCAATGCAAGTAAACATAATCAGTTTCCTTTGGTCATTCTTCCAATCAGTGGAAGTAGCTGGTAATATCACATTTAAATAACTATTGGCATGTCCTCATGTCAATAATTTCCTCAATAGTTTCCATTTCCTCAAAGAGAAAGTTTTTTGTTTCCTTCAGAGTTTTGCTCTCATAGAGACGAACCAAATTCACACAAAGCATCATGAGTTAAAGGAATATGGTGAATAAGAAGACATATTTTTTTCTCGCATTTATCATTAAAGCAGAATAAACATTTCCTAATTTATCTTTTTAATTTTTCTTTAAATTTAGAAGCTTATACACTTTAAATAATTGGGCCAGCCTACAACATACCTGTGAACTTCAACACACTTTTGGTGACCTCCTCCTCCCCCAAAGACACTGCTTCCTCTTGTGACATGAAGGAAACAATTTTTTGTCAAGATATCAGGACGAAAGTTGTAGACCTCCAAAGGTCTGCTTGATCATCGGACACCATTTCTGAATGGAGCCATATTCATCTCTTCATACAGTTGTATTCAAGTATAAACAGCAGAAGTTTATTTCTGTCTCCCAGAAATAAATGTTTTAGTTGTAATATGTGTTGACCAACCCAGAACAAAGGCAATGGGATGGAGAAGTGGGATAAGGCCAGTAGTAATGTGTCCTAACCTACAGTAAAATGTGTCATGTAACATGGGCAGAAAGGCCACTCAGACAAAATAGCCATCACTATAAAAGCAACAGTAGACTAGAAAGCTAGATTAAAGTTTGCAAATGCACACACGGGGAAGATCTTAATTTTTTGGGCCCATGTCCTCTGTGGGTTTTTAACTTCAGGATTGGTCTAATGCCCTTTGGACAACAAAAATAATGTGAAATTGTTTAAGAAACATTTCAAGGTACAAACCAGGAAGCTGAGCTTTGCCACAAATGAGTCCAGCGAGTTCACTGCAGTTCATATTTAACTCAGGATGGTGCATCATTATGAGGTGAATGAAAAGTAATGCAAGATTTGAAGACAACAAGTCCAAATAAAAATCTTAAAAGTGTGGCTTGTTTTGGCCCATCACATAAAATCCCAGTGGAATACATTTAGGTTTGTGCTTATACCAAAAATTTTTTAAATGCATGAACTCTTTTGCAATTCACTGTGAATGCACACATTCACTACTCCTCTGGGGAGATTTTCACCAGCAGTGAGTATTTCCCTAATGGAGAAACTCATTTAGCAAAAACTAACAGTAAAACCAGCCTCCACCCTCTGTCGAACTATTTCGCCACGTCAGCATAAATCCCGCATTTTCTCTTGGCTCTGCAATGAAATTTATGTCCATTGATGACTGATTGCATTTCTTCCCCTCACACTACTCCCAGCCTTCTGAAAGTAACCCAGCGGCGCATTAATTTCTCCAAACTCATCATTTTAAGTAAAATGACAAGCTGGTGAAATAAAACTCAGATGAAGAGAGTCTAATTTTAGTAGCTCCTCATCAGTGCTGGCAATAAAAATGTCCATCTATAAGTCATATTATTTAAAAAAAAGAAAAAAATAGAAGAAGCATTTTTTCATATACGTGTACAGCCTGTGCATATGTTGACTTTAATATCCAGCACGGCTAAGCTGTTCTTCCAACATTAAATAGCCCATATCATCCCAAATTAAAGGTCCAGCTCCATCCTTATGCTTGGAGGACCAAAAACAAGCCTAATGTGTTTTCCCGAACATCATCACGCAGCGTGCATTTAGAGAAATCACTGAGGTAGACACAGTTCCTCAATAGGTGGGCTTCTAATTAAAGGTCTAATGTCTCATCTTCTCCGTTCCTTTCTTTGCCATTCATGTCGAAGGCGACAAACACTGGAGCAGAAATAGACAAAAAGCTTGATGAAAAGAAACTGATTAACCTGTCATGTTTCCAGACAGGTATCCATTAGGCGCTTTAATCAAAGTCTATATGGCATGAAATTGACATTTTCAGCCTCCTGAGGAGCATTGAACTGTACTGATGCTGCCCTGTGGTATACGTCAATGCACTCGACGCTCTCCTAACCTGTATTTTAATTTGCCATCTTCACGCACCAAAGCATCTAAAAGACTCGTTTTGTCAGTCTGCTGGAGAAAATAATCGTTTTGTCTTCTTTAGCGTTTTATCAGAACTAAAAAGACGCCGACCCAACTGAAGCTAAGTGTTGCTTAGCTTCAGTCCTGAGCAACACTCAGGACTGAAGCTTCTTAATTCTCGACATGCAATTATCTAATTTGCAACTAGGTTTGACCAGAACCCTGGAATTTTAATTGCTTTTAATGTGACCCAAGAGAAAGATGATTTTTTTTTTTGTTTCCCCAGCATAGCACTTTCCTGTCCTTCACTTGTTGCTTTAAGCCGTCCTTCAGCTCAGTTTGACAGCTGGAAGGAATCCAGAGCACTGAGATGGGATTTCAATGTCCACACCATATTTAACTCTGATTTGCTCCTACTATTTCTGCTGAAGTTTTGACTGCATGGAAACGTACATAACTATTTGTTGTCCTTAAACTTTTTCACATTGTGGAACATTACAGCAACAATATTCTGTGTATTTTATGGGGGTTCAATGTGAATGTGCATAATTATTGGGGAAAAGAAAAAGTCCGATTGCAATCTGACAGAAAACCTGGGTTATTTTAGAAACTATTGAAACATTTTGGATTGTTGTAGATACCATTAGGTTAGTTGCATTTTTACCTTTGTCTACAAGTTATTAGATCTAGTGGTGTGAAGATATCTTGTGACTTGAAATTCAGTCAAAATGCAAAACCATAATCAGCTGTTTGGTTGCTTTTATGTTACGTTGCTCAATAAGGTAAGTTTTAAACTCTTGAATTTGAATTGAATTTCTTGTCAGACGTGAACTATTATTATACAACGAACAAAGATTACTTAAATCACATTTTATTATTTATTAAACTATTATTCTAGCTTTGAGAAGACAAATCTGAGCATTTTCAATACTTTTCTAGCATTGGGACTACCATAAAATTAGACAAGCATGAGAATGTTAAAAAGAAAGGACACATCAAAACTGGACTTAATACTGTACTTATTATTGATTTTTTAAAACTCAGATTGTGATTTGTGATAAATATACACTATACATATAAAGTAAAAAAGGGGAATAGTAAGTTTTCCCTAAAATGCTACTAAAATTGGGATGCAGTTCTCCTCAACGTTACAAAGTACCTCGTCTCGTAAGTTGGATCATAAACACTTGTTAAATATTTTTGAGTTGTATTCTCTTCATTCTGGCTTATATCTCATTAAAACAATCATTTATGGGACTATTTTTTTACCTATTGATCCTTACTTTATACAAATCTGTGTCCTGGAATCAGTGGTCAAGGAATTCAAAGGACTTTCTTTGTGAAGTTAGCTTGTTCACTTCTATCTGTCGTCCTTCGAGTTATTCCCTTCAGTGCTCCCCTGCTTGTCTTTTGTGCTATGACGCTGTCCTTAAGTTACAGAAGGGGAGAGAGGGAGAGCGCAGTTGTTTTGATTTAGGATTTGATAGATTTGTTTGCTGCCGTATTCATTTGCTCTGTATCAGGAAGCTGACAGGCCGTAAAATGAAAATTTGCCTTAGATTTTCAGCATGACTGTTTGGGGCCAGATGTGAAAGAACGTGTATTCCCCTCACAATTTTTCCCATCTGAAAGTGCAAGTGTTCGTGCTGCTGACAATCACTCCTGACTGTAGGATTTTTAAGGTGGTAAACGTAAAACTAATTAAACGAAAATACATTCCCATTCCTCAGTAGGGCGCTTTACTGTGACTATTTTCCAGTTTTACTTTATTTTTTTATTTTTTATTTTTTTTGCTCTTTTAATGGGACCCCATGATTAAAAAGTGACAGTTATGGATAGAGTCCTGCTTTTCAGGTAATTACATTAAATTAAAATGCATGTTGTCATCTCGCGATGCCCACAGTCCTTAATTAGAATAAATGCGTCGCAAACAACTGAAAGTATTTTCTTGTTAGAAAACAAGTTGAAGGGGAAAAAGTCAAACCGCACTCACCTTTTTTAATTTTATTTTAAAGCTAATTTTAGAGTTCACAACCGGCTTGGTTTTCAAAACCAGAAAAGATATTTATTTTTTTGTGAAAACAAAAAACAGAACTGTTTTCGTGTTTGTTGAGGGAAACAAAAATGGCCTTGATCATGAGCAGTCACAGAAATGCTTCCCGAACAGAGTTGATGTGTGAGTTGAAATCAAAGCAGGCCTTGTCTCACCAAGAAAGGAAGGTGCTTGTGGGGAGCACGACACCCCATTGCTCTTTCCACCCGGTTGGCCAGGCGGTGTCACGGAGTGCGTGGGATGATGGAGCACTCTCATTCCGCTTTGAGAGAGTGCTGAAGGTGAGAGTCCGCTGGAGACCCAGTTCTTTAATCCCGGTCAGCTTCTGCCACCTTGTTCAGCAAGATAAATGGACTTTGACACACAGAGGAAGGATCCCACTCTGGCCCAGCTTCGATAAACAAACACTTTTGTGCTTGCACCTTCGCATTTTCCGAAACATTCACATAGTGACCAATGGTATTGGAGAGTAAAATGCATCCCACATAAAAAGTAGTTTAGGTACAGGCTTTAAATATTTTCAAAAATCTTAAAAGTTTTGTAAGCATTTATATTTATAGCGCTTTACTTTGATACTCCTAAATGAAATTCAGTTTAAGGTTACTTTAGATTTAACCAACCTAGAGCCCTCTCTTGTGTACACTTTGTTTATTAGAGATCATGTCAAGGAACAAACAGCATTATAACAACCAGACAAGTCAGAATGAACGCTATGGAAACTTCAGAGCAGGATTAGATTTTAAATCCCAAGCACTGAATATATCTCACAGGGAATAGTTCAGTCTAACATCAGAAAATGGAAAGAATTCAGCACAATGTCAGACCTACCAAGACATGGCGGTCCATTTAAACTGACAGGTTGGGTTGGCATTATTCAGAAAAAGCCAAGAGGTCCATATTTTTAGAGGTGTTGGTGAGATCCACAATGCTGGCACTATCTAATTCTTTACAATTTAATATTGCCATATCCCCACTCCTCATGTATAGATGTGCACAGCAGGTAGACATATACCTAAAAGATTTCAGTTGTATTTGCTGTAAAATATGGTTCTGCAATGTTGACTCAGGGGTTTTAATACCAATGGACAGGGCAGGTTTAGGATTTTTTTTTTGTCTTGGAATGTGGCCAACCATGAAACAATTAAAGGTAACACTGTTGTAAGGCATTGTATGGAATACTTTGACAAAGCATATTAATGAACAATGCTCTTAAAAAATGGTATACTAAAGTTTTAGATTTTTTTAGGATGTCAAATATTACTTTAGTACTCAGACATGTGCATTGCGCTTTTTTGACATTAACAACTGTTTTGATGAAGTACATATGTTCTTTAAACAAGCAAACAGCAGGGGGGTGATAAGAAGCTACGCTCAACACCTGGGTCCACCACTGAAATGACAGCTTATGAACATGAAGTGTCATTTCCTGCAAGAGCGCTCAATAACTTTTATCATGTTTTCAGTCAAAAAACTTAGAGAGATGCTTTATTGTAAATGTTTTTAAAAATTGTTAGAGGTAAGATATACAGAATTACAGAGGAAGTTCTTGACGTGACACTTTCTGTTTAATTTGTTTTGTTCTCAACTAAGTAATACTTCCAAATGACTTACGGTTATTTTATCTCATTACAACTGTAGTATTTAACTGTTCTTATTAATGTTCTCTCCATTCTTCCTATATTATATACAGTATATTTGTACAATGAGAGTGGCCCTTTGCTGTTTTAGGTGACTATGTGAGTAGCCCAGGCAGAGGGCTGTGACTATTGTAATAACAGGAGAAAAGGAATGGAGCGAGGAAATGTGTCTGTTTCAGAACTGGTGTTGTTTATCCAACAGTGTGCAGCAATACTATTAACAGCATCTGTGGGCAACATATTGCATATTTTACTGAAATAAGTTCTGTGGCTTGTGCTTGAATTTTGTGTTGCTTTTTTTTTTTTTTTACTGTTTCAGTTGCAGATTAGAGATGATCATAGGTAATTTTTTCTGAATCCAAGTTGAATATGAACTCTTTAATGATAAATACAATTCTCTCATCAGATGCAAACCTACAATTATAATTAATTAATTATAATTAATATAATCCCAAAGATGTCAGGGAGCTTTAGCATCTTGCCCACTAAATATACACATTGTCTATAGGCATCAAGGCTACTTACAGATAATCCAGCTGGCAGGTAAATGACTGGCATCCAGGATGCTAATGTGTTGCTCTGAATATAGATTCTATCAATAGTCATCCACGTAGTTTCAATTTTGATATTTCCAACATTGATAGTACAGTTGGGATTAGATATATTGTGCAACTGTAGCCCATGTTAAAATGCATGTGTAATATATGCGTTACATTGTTTTATGACATGGTTCTGCTCGGTCACGTCACATTGTTTCTCATTTCAAGCGAAAGCTGGCTGTGTGGGAACAAAATCTGAAAAACACAGATTTCTTCTCCCTTGGCTGGGCTAAAGGTAAACCTCAGGTAGATGGGTTGTCAAAAGGAATGTTAAAAATCACACTAAAGATGAGCATTTGCGCTAAAAGCCTAAAACCCTATTTTTATTCCTTCAGCCCACAAGCATATGTTGCAAACTGTCATCAAGACAGTGGAGACCTGACACCTGCCTCGTATTGATCAACCACCGAGAACCCTGAAGTGAACAGCCTACATTTAATAATATGACTTCGCTCTGTGATACCATTGGCTGTGGTCGCACATATCTGCTACTAGAGATCCATTTATCCATCCTTTGTATCTATTCCCATCTTTTCTGAAGTCTTCCCTCCTGCTCGTACCGCAAATGGATTTTCATGCATCATCTGAGCGGCTGTATTGGAGTTGATGGAGTGAGGAGGATGACGCAGATTCCAGCTACACAGCTCCCGTTCTGTACCTTTCTGCCAATTTTCTCCCCCCTGTCAGCTCTCAGCCTTTCCCCAACCCTTCTTGTTTGGACAGTGTGCTTCTTCTGCGGTTTACACTCAAAGGGTGCCTTCAAGGTGTACTCAGAATGGTAGCAGACTAGAGTAAAATACCAAGAAGGATATACCTAATCACTAAATCTTCCACTTCACGTATCACACATCAGCCTAGGCTTTTCTTTGTAAAATTGAGTTTTGATGAGTTTCTATTGCAAAGTTTGGTAATACTTTGCATTCTGACAGGGTGCTCCAGCCCCACTTCCTCCCTCATGTGCCATCAGAGAGAATGAGAACTGATATTGGTCCCTTTATGGCAACTCAGCTTTCCATTTGATTGCTTATCTCTTTTATTAGCTTGATGCTATTACTGGCTGGGCTCCTTGGCTTTCATTATCCCTTTTTATGTTGCAATATTCTTTTGGAATTGTTATCAGACGCAAGTTCATCGTGTCGTGTTGTTTATGCTTGATTGATTTGTGGGTGTCTGATCTCATCCCTTCCAACCCTTTGCTCAGTTCTGGCTTCACTGACTGACAAGGTTACTTATTCAAACATGATAGACATCTATACGAAGATAAAAGAACGGCTTAAAATCTCATTTGTTATGGCTCAACATTTGACATGCCCCAAAATAATCTTTTAAAAGTTGCCCAAATGCCCAGAATTGACTTGTTTGCCCTTTTCTTTAGCCTGGAGGACAAATCAAGGTGAGATCAACAGGAAGAACACTAGTTTTATTTAATAGTCTGTTTCCCAATTTATGTTGCTTATGACCATTTCTATTTTGCTGCTACTTGAGATGACTTAGGATTCTTCTGAGATTCAGATGACTCTGTCTGTCCTCTAGTATTTCCGTTTTGTGGAGCACATTTGCAGTGTTTCATATTTGCTGTTTGCGGCATTTTCCTCTTTGGTTCTATTCCCTGTGGGTTGCGCCTTTTTTCTTTTGTTTGCAGCAATTTTCAGCTACATTTGGTTTTTTATGTGTTTGTGCGTTTTGGAATCTGCGACATTCACATGTTTTTGCAGTGCCTTTGGATGTTTGCTGTGTGTTCACACCAGTGTTGAGATGTTCAAAACTGAGAGAAAGACTTGGCAGCTGGAGCTGAACCAGAAAGATCGTTCTGCAATGCATTGACTCAGAGGGGCTGGATACAACGGCTTACAGCATTTTTCAGATTTCTATTTAAAACAAATTGAAAACCATGTTTTCTTTTTAATTGAATCTAACAAAGACACTTTAATGTCTGGCTACAATGCAGAAAAAGTTTAGGGCATAAGAATACCTTTGCAAAGTACTGGAACAGAATGAACAGTTGCATCAAAATATCCTCTAAAGCATTTTTTAAAATTGCAAGCACATTCAGGATCTGTGACTAACACTGTTGCAAGTCGGAAGGAATAAGAAAGTATCTCAAATGATCATAATATTAACCTTACAATCTGTGACTAGGAAACTCCAAACCTTACCCCAACAGAGATGTAGATAAGTTGGTGATGAACTCCGTCAGTTCTTGTCACATGTGAAGCGATCGCCATCAGTTGACATTTGGCCAAGAAGTTGATATCCAGTATGACAGAGAAAGAGTTGTGGAAGTTACTTCATCTATAAATATCGAATTTTATTAAATATTCTTTGATATAAAGGAGATAAATGTAAAGAAATCAAAAAAGTAAACATGTGGCTACAACAGGAAGTTGAACTAAATAGCCTTGCCCACTTCCCCCCAAGCTTTAATGCATCAAGCAAAAGTATTTGACATTGAGAATACTCATTATGGATTCCAGTAGTGGAAAAAAGAGAGCCTCGTTTACCCAGCGGCCCAAAATTTGACTCTTTATGCATTTATGCGTGTGTAATGAAGTTTTTTTTTTTCTTTTTTGCCCAGTAGTGATGGCAAATGTCATTAATGCTCGCAAAAAAATGATGACACAGAATACTCACATTAAGCCGGAGCGCAAATGCTACTTGTTTTCTTCAGGACGTGTCATTTTCTTCCTCCTGCTGTGTGTAATGGCACCAGGCATCAATCCTCAGTGACGACTCCATTTAATTTATTTCCTGCCATTTAGGATGTTGAAAACTGGAGCTGCACAGCCTAGGAAAGCGAGACTTATCGTAACCATCATTTTCCAGCTCAGATGAAATGCACACATATTCGTCACATGCTTGGTTTTGGAGTTTCAGAGGTGCAAAGACTTTAAAGCCCAGTAATCCTGTTGGTACAAACACACCCTAACAGCTTCATGTGTTTGAAAAGCCGCTTTTAGTTCTGCAAGGTGCCCCCGAGATTAGTAACAGAGTGTTGGGTATTTAAACAGTTTGAGGATCCTCTCTTCCATTACTTAGTGGAACTGATAGCTTTTAACCCTATTGACCAAGAAGTGAATCAATGTAATTTAATACTCAACAAATGAGGCCTATTCCAGTCCAATTTGAAATTTCAGCATTTAACATGGCAGTTCTCTTCATCTTTATTGGCCAGCTTAATGGTCTTATTCCCAGGGCTTTAATTATTCATTCATATTAAAGTTTAAAGCAGCCGACTCTCAGGTCTGGAGTCATATGGGTTTGAAATAAAGATCATTAACATTAGATGATATTAGTTTAGCTGTTTAAATAGACTGTTGAAACTTGAAATGTCTTACGTGTCCCAGTTTGTGGTAGCTGGGACATAAAAGTTCAGTTTTTTATTATTATTCCGGTTTAAAGTAATAGAAAAACAGCCTTCCTGCATAATGACTCTGATGTAAGCATGCTGAGGTTTTCTGACACTAAAATTGCACATAATGTTTGATTGATTAACTTACAGATTATGTCGTTGGATGCAGTTCTCTTTCGTCTTTAAATACGACCACCCATTTATCACATATCTCAAATAATATCTCACTTATTCAGTATTTCATTCAACACCTACAAGCTGCTTAGAGAAAATGAGAAAATATTTGTTCTGTTTATTGGCAAGTTAGTGGATTAGCAGAAGTATGCCGAAAACTGCTCTCCATAATCACTACGAGCAAGATGAAGTGCAGCCTCAGCAGAGCTCAACCTGCTCTACAAATAAGACCGACGTTTTGCCTACGACTTTTGGTTTGGGTAGAAAGACTTGATGGCATCCCACACTCTATCCTCCTGCCAGACCTTCCAGAAAAACGATCTGTGAGGCATGGGAAGTCTTTTTAAGCCTCGATAAACAATTGTGCTACTTAATGTTTGTGTATGTCTTGGTATTACCAAAGCACCAAGTAGCAGAAGGAATTTAGTCCATCTCCAGTTCACTAAGAAATAATCATTAAAGTCTCAAGCTTCAGGAGATCCACTTCAGTACTCAGTGATGGCTCACATGTTGCTCCATGTGAGAGCGCCAAGAAGGTGACTCATAAATCTTTGTGGCCTCTGATTAGTAAAAAAAAAAAAACATGATTGACTTTTCAGGGTGCGATCAATAAGAGCCCTGACTACTGATGGTTCAAAATGGCACGCTTTCAGTATTGATAAGCACTCACAGGATGGAAGGGGGGGGGGGAAATGTGTACTTGTTGGATTGCACGCAGCATGAGCGACTCCTAGGTAATGGAACTGTCATTCTTCCTTTCTTAGATAAAAATCGTCTTCCGCCTTCCCTCTTTCGTCCCTGCCATCTTCAGCCATATTAAAAGGGTTATATATTCAGTAAGGTGGCAACGCTATTACTGAAATAAGTCAGCTGAAATTATTTTTTTATAGCTACTGTAGACCAAAAAAAAAAAACGGAGAAAGATGCACTTAGATTTGTTTTAAAATCTGCCTCCTCACTAATTTTATCAACTTGTTTGTTTATTCTACTTCACTGCTTCATTAAATTCTGCGTTTTTATTCGAGTACATAAAACTACCACTGTTTTATATGCTGAATTTGCCATCTCCACGATGCAGCGGAGGTTATAATTGAGATGGGAAGGCCTCTTCTATCATCTTTATCACTCAGAGCTCTAATTGGATTAAAGGGGCGAGTAGGAGGATAACAGCCCTATTTCCTTGCCGTGTTTTTGCAGAGGGGTCAGCGTGACATGTGACATGACTCATGCAATATTTCTGGGTTTCTTCCTACAGACTTTCTATTTCAGGAGCAGGTGGGATGCGTGGCTTTTATTTTGTGTGTGTGGCAGTTGACTGACTGTATGTGTGTGTCAGGGAGAAGGTAATGGAAAGAAAGGTATTTTCTAGAGATTCTATTAAGGCTCACCTAGGATGACTGCCAGGTTTGGAGCCGATAGAGTGGAAGACACAAGTAATAAGGAGAGGAGAATGAATATTTAAAGCAATCGGGAACGAGCAGAGTGAAGGGAGAAAGACAGTTGACTGACAGTTTTGTTTTACTTTATCACAATGTTTGTCGTGGAAAACTTAGACATTCTCTCATCTTCTATTACGAGTTAAGTCACAAAAGCGAAGCTCCTCCAATTAGGCCCTCTTCAGTTATTAGAAGCCTGCACAGTAAATACATACAATTTAAGGTCAAATAACCAGATTGCAATTACTGGTGGTCTCCATATTTACCTGGATGCTTGCTGCAGCGGCTTTCATCAATCAGGATGTTATCTGATTTGGCACCTGGCTCCATCAGTTGGTACAACACTTTTTTCCGACAAGCTTGATAAATAAACCTGGAAGAACTACCCAGTCCCATCTGCCCATACATATGCCATCTGATGTAGCACAATGGGGATGCGAGTTTACGCCATACAGAGCGAATATCAGCACATCTTGGCTGCCAGGTGGCTGTAATGGGATTTATCCATTGAGAGGCTAATGTAGGAATGGTTTAATTTAGAGCAGCGACTCATTTAAGCTTTTTGATAGAAAAAAAAAAGTACCTTCCCACTCGACGTGGCTCTGATTCATGTTTTGCACTTGAAACGAGAAGCAAACATCAGTAAGCTTAGAAATGTTGGGTCTAATTAAGGAAAGAAAAAGCACCAGCATCATTGTTTCAAATCTTGCTGTCTCACCAGAGGAGCATGCAATTATAGGAATCCAGTTTGTAGGACTCCAATTCAGCTTTATGGAGGTGTGGATAAGCATGGAAGAAGCTTTTGTTTTTCACTGCCCTGTTGTGCAAATTTGCTATTCATTTATCCACCCATCCATTTGTTTCTCTAACTTCCATGAATAAAGCCTTTATTTGCAGTAAATTAATAGCAAAGTGTAATGTTCAATGAAAGCAAAGTTATCACAAATGAGTTTTTATGTGTTTAAGTCCTTAGAAAGGAAATCGGTATCGGACAGATTTAAATCGTCAAGTCAGAGTCCAAAGAAAACCGAAATCCTGATCAAGCCATCTTTGCTTCTAGAAACTCTTGAGATCTTATATCTTCTGCCAACCATGATAGGTAAAATACATTTTCGCTTAACCCACTCGGTAGCTAACTGCAATTGTTCAAAACATGAGCGTTAAGTAAAGGTCTTTCCGTATCTCTGTCTAGCATCGATTCTATGAGCTAGCCTGACATTATGAAACTAAAAATGCTTCCCTTTGTGTAGATTTTTTTTTTAAGTTCATGTGCTGGTTTTCAATTATATGCCCATTTTCCACTTCACCTTTGGTCCTGGGCAGGGCTCTATTATGTGTTTTCTCACACAAAGAAACTTCCATTTCCCCCCAGGCTTTCAGTGGGTCTTAAGCTATGACGGCCAACGGATCCTTATTTCTTTTCTGTATGGAAAAATAGAGATGATAAAAGTGCGGAGGAAAGTCTTTCCTTTTTTCATTATTTTTCACAATATGTGCTCATTACTTCTTATCTACACAACTGGCAGTTATTATATATATATTTTTGAATAAACAAGAGATAAATGAAATCCCCAATCTCTCAGCAACCTTGGCCCAGACCTGGGGCTTTAGATAATGAATGCAATTAAGGGCTTGCAGCATTAAACCTGCTGGTAAACAGTAGGTTTAGAGCACCACAATATTGGACTTAGAAACTTTATGGCAGCAAAGTGAAGAAGGGAGAGCCATATTTATGTGGGAGATGACATTGTGACTGCAGATTTATTTTTGTTTTTAAATAAGAAACTAATGATCGCCGCACAAGAGAAACTATTTATTAATCTTAGGTAAGTTTGACAAAGAATAAAAACTTTCTCAGGAATGGATGCTGGTAAATTTAGAACTGAGTGACTGGTAAATGTACATGACTGAGAACATTTCAACTAGAGTACATTAATTTTGCTCTTGGAAACAAATTGTCATGCTAAAAAGGAAAGTATACTGTTTCAGTTTTAGGGTCTTATACTGGACAAATACAAATGATCTAGTCTTTACCAGGTTCTTGATTAAATTATTAAAATTTCTCCACAATTGTTTGAGAACACACTACATCCAATCAATCCAAAGATAAAAGCTAATTTGTAGAAGCCCCTTTAGTAGTAGTAACTTGTCATTTTCTTTGCAACTTTTATCAGTCTCTTACATCATTGTGTAGGATTTTTGGCTCTCTTCTTTACAGCATTGTTTCATTGACTGATTGGGTCGCTTAGTATTTTAGCATGACCTACGTCACTAATGATTTATATCCAAATCACATTGTTGGAAAGACACTACCAAACTTTGCAACCGTCAATCAGTTATTAAAAAGGCGATGCCAGCTTTTCAAACTGAACCAAGCATGTTTATATATATATATATATATATATGTTGAATTTTAATGTGGTCTGTTCCCACTGTGAGTCTGAACTGTCACTGTGAAATCCCTCCAAGGTATCAGTTGTAGTTTCGAAAGTTTTACCGGCATTGAACGTTGCATTTGAACACTTTTCAAAAGAAGACAAATAGCGTGCCATTTTGGGCCGCAGGCTAGTCAGCCCAAGCAAAACCATCAGAGATGGAGCAGCAGGCAAGTGAAGTTTGTGCTTTTGAGATTGCAGTGCAGCGTTGGAAAGGTGCGTGAAGTCGATATGGCTGATGTGTGACTGCAGTGACATACTGTGAGGCCATTTTATCTGCCGTGAATGGAGGCAGTCCTGTGGCATTTTTCTAATCTGTTTTCATTTTCTAATTTCCTGAGTGTACCAACAAGGTCTCTGAGGAGTGAGCACTTGTCAGTCACACTGTAGGAATATTGTGCTTCAATAGAGAGCCCTGCAGTGAGGCCATAATGTACTGCTGTGCAGAATGGATATAGTGTCATGGTTGCAAAAAAGACCACCATAGCAGTAATTTGTGGAAGGTTGTATTATCTATCTTTCTTCCTCCTTGATTACTTTCTTCAAGCATGTATGGTTTTAAGAATTATGCTCTATACTTTTTTAAAATATTTTATATTTGCTTAATTTAAAATTAACTATATGTGTCTATAAAATGGAGACATACCGTATACAATCTTATTTACAGATGTCTGAGTGAAAGTAGAAGCTAAAGGAACTGCCCTCTAACCTGTTATAAATCAGCAAATGTTAATGGGCCAGCACTAGATTATGACAGCTTTCTTAAATTCAGCCCCTAACAAGAATTATAGAGCAGCCTGGTAGCAGTCGGGCGTTATTAAAATAAGAGGCTGTGAATTTAATGTGTCAAAAGGCTGCTGAGAATTGTAGCTGCTGCGATGTCCTGAATTACATCACCTGTCACTGACTACCTGCAGGAAGCAGCTTGGACACTGCTGAAAAAAGATGAACGGAAGGGATTTTCTAACATCTGAGCTGTTGGATTTACAAGGAATTACCAATAGAGTGACTCATTCACTGGTGCATTAGTGGGAGGGTAAATTGATCTGATTGGATTTGGGGCCACAAGATTTTGTTGTAGTTTAGTATTCTAACAGATGCAACATCCCTCTATAATTCTTTACCATCATTTATATATTCCTTCAGTTTTTCTCATCTTGTTGTCTAGGTTTATTAATTTAAATTTAGCTTTGAGAACTTCTAAAAGGTTTCTGGCTGCACCACAGTTATGATGAAGAAATATTAACTTTTCTAACAAAGTCATCTACTGAAACGAAGCAGAATCGGCAGTTTGCATTGTCTTCTAATTAAAGGTAAAGACAACTATTAGACTTGACTGAATTTATATGCAAGCAAATATTAGATAAAAAATTTTTCATTTAAATAAAACCAGTCACAAAGTCACTGCAGCAGCGTCTTTACAGCTGATCAGGCAGCTGCAGTTGATCCAAGTCTCAGCTGGAATAGAGGACATCACCCCAGGTCTAAAATCCTCACACTGTCTCCCTGTAGCATCAGAGAGTAGACTTTAAATACCGTTGTTAGTTTATAAGACACTGAACAGCTTGCCACCAAAGCATATTACAGACCTGGTGTCGTTTTATCAGCCATCCAGACCACTCAGATCATCCGGTTTAGATCTACTCTGGATCCCCAGAATCAACATGCAGAAGACATTTTTTTTAGACTTATCTAATGTGGAGCAAAGTTATAGAAAATAGCAAAGACAAAAACATTCTGAAACACTGAATTTCTCTAAAAAAATGTCTAAAAACTAATTTCCTTAGAGTTGTCTTTGATTAATAAGCGCTGGAACACTGATTAATTCTAGTATACCAGGTTGGATTGCAACTTTTTATTACTTCTCCTTATTTTGTCACTGCAGTGTAATGTTTCTTTGTTTGTTTACTGTGTTATGTTTTTATCATATAAAGCCCCTTGAATTGCATAGCTGCTGAACTATGCTAAATAAATAAACTTTACTTGATCTCTGCATGACATAAAACCTGCAGATACTAATTCTAAATCACAGGAAACACAGACACATTATTAGTTTGACATTTAAAGTTCAGACCACAGCTTTATAATGTTAATAACTACAAAACAAACAAATGCCACCTTGCCTTGAATAATCATTTGACTTTTTGCGTGGATGTGTGCTTCCTTTTATTCCAGCTGTATCCAAAAAATACAGCTGGAGTATTTAAGGATGTCAGAACATCCTTAAAAAGTCTTAATGTAATGTATCTAATATTAAGGCCTTAAAATTTCTCAAATCTATTTTTAAAAAGTAAGT
The DNA here is from genome assembly GCA_903066815.1 of Brachyrhaphis roseni. NCBI lineage: Eukaryota > Metazoa > Chordata > Actinopteri > Cyprinodontiformes > Poeciliidae > Brachyrhaphis > Brachyrhaphis roseni. The sequence goes on from CAEFZY010027894.1 coordinate 35,909, forward strand.
TGGCCTGAAATACATCAATCTCAGGTCTTAAATTGTGTCATGCAGTTTTCTATTAGGCAAAGGTTTGAGTCACGCGTAGAGAGCTTCACAGCATTCTGTGACTTGAGGCAGTTGAGGCTGCCAGTAACTAGCTGCTAATAGGTAGCTAGTTAGCTTTTTTTTGCATCTATCGTGGGCAAGTACAAATTTACTACCAGTTGGCTGGATGATGTTCGTTTTGGCCACTGGCTAACTGCTGTTACCAAAACCAGACAAGGCTAGATGTATTCTTTTCAACAGTGACTTCAAAGCTTGGCACTGTGGGTGGTTAAAGCTGTAGAGAGCCTTGTGTAATATGAAAAGCACAAATCTACTGCCAAGAGACACAAACAAACTACAGACATTTCATAATATATACTGTGCTTGATTGTAATACAGCAGGATCTCCCAACCATCCCCTGTATTTTTTTTTTCAGGCGGCATTAAAAACATCTTTTAAAAAATCTTACATTCGACTTGCTGAAACCTGTGCATAGATAAAGCTGCACTTAACGCACAGTTAAACAGCAACAGGTCAGTTAGCTGGGCCATGCTGTAGCGCCACATTTTCACCTCTCCATGGTAGAAATCCCTGTGGAGAGGGTCAGATTTCCCAGATTTCACTTAATATAGGGCTACGGCTTTCTAGGTGAAGGCAGAGTGGAGTCCCACATGGGCTCAGTATGACTGCCATGCCTCCTGAAGTCATCACTATACAATATATAGGAAATCACTTCAGATATGGAGCTAGGGAAAATCCTGTGCAGCCCAATTGGGACATACAGTATGTGGTTTTTCACAGATGTCTCAGTGAAAGTAACCTGCGACCTGCTTTCTCTGTAAGTAGCAAACAGCAAACTCAGCACAGCGGGGTGACTACTCCTTACAGACTGCATAGTAAAAAAATATGCAACACAAACCTCAAAAGAGGTAAATCCTTTTCTTTAAATTGGTACTCATGTGGATCCCTTCTAGAGTCACCGTGGGCAAATGGTGCCGTATCAAACACAATCAGACCACTCATAAAATTCCAATAAAATAGATGGAGAAAAGCAAAAAAGGAAAAGTTTGAGCAGCGTGAATACTATTTAAAAGCACTGGGGAAGAGTTGAGAGCAGACTGGAGGGTCTGTGCTTGTGCTGCAGTGCAAATTGAGCCCCAAACCCAATGTGTCTCTGAGGAAGCATCGTAAGATTGCAGTGAGCATAAACTGTCTGCATATACACAATTAAGTGAATGCTGCTGAACCAGATGTTTTTGGTCTGTATTTTTGGAAAGTGGGACCTGCACTACCCATAATGCACTTTAATTACTGACAGTTTAATTGCAGTTTTGGTTGTGTTAACACCCAATGTGGCCCAAGGCGGTAGCTTCAAGCAGAGTATTGTGCGCTTTGTAAGTTCAAAGTTATTTCTTTATAATTACACTTCCTTAAAATTGTGACACTAAAATAACTTTTTTGTACTTCGTACGTAAAACAAGATATTAGTTCAGAACACGCGGATGTGTTTTGGCCAAACGCTGTTATAACAAACGGATCGTGATCACAGCTGTGTTTCTGAATATTGAGCAGTCTGAAGACGCCCGTGTGCAGGCAGACGTAAGCTGTTTTGGCAAAGACCAGCGAGGGGGTCTGCAGGTGGGCTACATAAAAGCTTTATTATTGGAGACCAAGAAAACAATCAAATTAAAGCAAATGACACCTTTTCAGAAAACCAGCACGGGGTCTGTCAGCCTGATGGAATCCTCATTTCTGTGGACCATTTGGCAGAGAGAGTCGCACCCCTCTCTGCTTCTCCCTGTTCTGCCTTAATGGCCACGCTGACAGTGACGTGATATTCCACATAAAAGGAGCCAAGAGGAGCGAGACGGGGGTGCAAAACTTCCATTAACGTGATCAGAAGTTGTGTAGCTTCAAGGCCCTGACGGGGTTTTGTCCGTTATTGCTTTGCCAGGGGCTGGAGGCTGCAGCTGAAATTGTTCTAATGCTGTTACTGAGATTCTCTCTTTGACTGCAAAGCTCATTTTGCTTTTAGGTGTGCCCCATGCTGTGACTTATAAAACTTGTTTTGTGCCCAAATCACTTTTTTCATAATAAAGCTACACTCACAGTCATAAAACATAAAGCACATTTGTTTATTTAAGGTACTTGAAATTCCACAGTTTGTTTATTGTAAAACACAAACTGTTTCACAGTTTTTTCTTAAATAAAAAGGAAATTTTAAATGCATATAAAGTACTTTGCAATAGTCATGCGATTCCTGTTAAAGTATTAGACTTTTGAATCTCCTTTGCCCTGTTGGGTGCCAGATTCTTGCATATTTGATATTTTACATTCACATTGTTGGTCTACATGAAGACCAAATCACCTCAATTAGTTCTGGCTCGTGAACTCTTGTGATTCGTATTTACCGAACAGTTGGCAGACTTTAGACAATCAGCTAACAGATAGATGCATCTCCTGGCTCTGTCTGTTTCCTGAAGACATGACTCTCAGAACTGCTTCATCAGCATGAAAAACAATTCAAAGGCCAGAAAAAAATTGTTGAGATGTCTTTTAACATCATGGTCACTTGAATCAGAATATGACAAAGTAAAAAGTGGTATTCTACTATTTGCATTTGCATTGTCACTGTAGCTATGTAACATAACACATGCATGTGGATGGGTGTGAACGTGTGTATCTAGAAAAGCACTAGATGCTCTGTAAACATCCCAGCTCCTCCTCTTAGCCTTGTTTCGTTGGCATAACTTCAGCAGGCTAATTATAGCCGTCAATCACTGCCTGTCTCCCCACAGTTTTCTGTTTCATAAACCAGCAGCCCCTTTATGGCCTTGCTCCTAAAGTACACAGAGATGAAGTTAAAGACACTGATTTTCAGAAGTGGGTAGTAACCCGTTACTTTTACTCAGTTACATTAATTTGTGTAACTTTTTGAATAAAATGTAGTTTTATGAATAGTTTTACTACACTTAACATTTTAAGATGAAGCATCACTTCTCTTACTAGAGAAAAAATATCTGGATACTCTACCCACTGTGACTGATTTCAGTAATTTATTTTAACCAGTGAGACTTCTCATCTGAACACCAATGAAGTTGTATTAATTTTGTTTTCTATCTGCTGAGCATTTTGGGCCATTTGAAGATCAACTGTAGGAGTAGGTATTGTCACTGGAAGTACAATTTTAATTTCTGACGTACTTATGTACATTACCTACTGTAAACATTTGTTTCATATGTTTATGTTTAAAACTGATCTGTAAAAGTGTTTCTTCTGCCTGAGTTTCATATTTTGTAATTATAATATTTACTTGTGTTATTAATTTTTTTTATTGCAGTCTTTAAATACCAGAATTTGTGCATAGCTTTATCTATTTATGTGTCTGATTACACCACCTTTAAATATTAAATAAGATCTTATGATTTGATAACATCTGATTTATTAAATCATAATAAATCTGATGTTAGGATTAATAACTCAATAATGCAGTAGCCTTTTCAGAATATACTTTTTACTATTACTTGAGTGATTTCATGGGTGGCTACTTTTACTTCAGTAAAATGTAAAAATAGTGCTTCTTTTGCTTGAGTACTCTGTCTGTCTCCACTGATTTTTTTTTTTTTTTTTTTCCCCAAGAGATGTGGCACAGATTTAAATTACATAATTGTAATCTCTTTCTTACTTTCCTTCTTTCTTTCATTCTTTTTAGGTTTTACCAGTTAATGCATTCAAATTTATGGACCTCTCTTTTTTTTTAACCATAGCTAAACTCTACCACGGTATCACAGCAACCTTAATCTGTCCTCAACAGGCCTTGATAATAAAACCAAAACATAACAACAGTAAATAGTTGTCCTCTATGTTTTTTTTGGCTGTCATTACCTTTTCTACACCTAGGGGGCAGTGTTGTTGCAGAACAACTCTGCATTTGGAGTGCTACACAGGGATGTGCCATTAGCCTGTTACCTTACTGGCTGTCCCTTGCCGTTGGGTCGATGGGAATTGTTCATTCTCACCCTGATGTGAAATATCATTTCAGACAAGCGGATGGGCAAAATACAAGTTAAACATATATTCAAGATGTTAAGCCACTTTTAATTCCTGTCGCTGATGCTGTGTTGTCTTCACTTTCTGTTTTTCATGCTCCAAAAAGATTGCACAGTTTGGGCACATCTTTAAAGACAATTGCGAGTGTTTCATGGCTCAGCCATAACCGACCCCAGAGAGAGTAAGATGAAGATTCTGAGAACTGTCTCCCCGTCTTTTAATCATAGCAGCAAGCATTACGACTGCTGGAACAGAACTGATCTGAAAACAGCAGCTTGCTATCTGCACCCTGCAGTGGCTCCGCTGTGGATACCATTACATGATAAACACTGTTCACTATCACAACTCACAGGCGCAGTACGGAGCTCAGTCCAAGAAAGTTTGACTCAGAAACAGCAACAGCAAACTTGTTGGACTTACTGTGGCATTTTGCTGTATTGATTCTGTTGTGTTTTTGTGATTGAAAAGTTAAGAACAATGTACATTTACATTACTTTGTATCATTCTTTTCACAGCTACAAACTTAAATAAGTTTTAATAAGATTGTATCTCTTAGGCCGACCCATTGTAGTTAATAAAAGTCTTTAGAAAAACTACTATCTGAAAAGTGTGGCAGGTATTTGTTTTCAGTAATCTATGCTGTCATACCTCTAAGTGAAGTTTTTTTCCCCACCCTCCTTTGTTGAAATAGCTCAAATTCAGTCTGATTTTAAAAAAGCATTTGTGAAAATTGTTTACCACATAGTAAATGATGTCCTCAAGTCTTATGCTCCCTTTTGAAGGTTTTGGCAAAATGTCAAAATGCTTCAGAACACTGGAGCACTTCTCATCAAGCATGTATGGGTTTACATAAAAAGTAATAGTTTTGCAGTTAAAGTAAAAGCTGCACATTTACTCACAGAAGCCAACTGCTGCATATCTAGAAAGGCAATATCCAAAATGGCTAAAATATGTGGTCTAAAAAGCAGTTGGCAAATATGGCTTGGACAAGAACTGTGCATATTTTTATCTCTCCTTGAAATCCTAAGTTTTTCTTCTGTAGCCACTCTGGAGGCAGTTTTACCTTTCCTGACTGGTCTGGATCACATCAAGTCCAAGACCTTCTGCAAATGCCGGAAGGTGTGTTGCTTAACTGCAACACACCTTCTACATGACCCCACTTTGACCTCCTGTGAAATTAACTCTGCCACACAGTAAGGCAGAAACCTTTGTTGTTTTTTTACATTCCTTGATGACAGATTTTCCAAAATTTCTTCTTGGTTATTTCCTGTTATAGTGTTAAAATTCCTGCTGTCAGTCTGCTGGTTTAAAGAAACTTTTCAATCATTTGACTCAGTTTTTCCATCTGAAGGAAGTGCAATATCCATATGTATGAGCCTACAGTACAGTAGTTTGCAAAATGATTCATGCCCACTGGTTTATAATTGTGAAATAAAAAGGTAGTTTATTTCATGAATAAAAATGCTAAAGAAATGATGTGCTTTTTTAGGCATTCTACAGTATAACTAGGCCATTCTAATACAGTCGACCCCCATCACTTGCAAGGATTAGTAAACCCATCAACAAATGTTCCCTGATTTCAAAACTTTGGCAACATCAAAACCCTGACAGATTTGATTGATTATGTACAAGCAAGTGCACAATTCAGGTGCAAGTGGACAAAGAGAAAGTTGAGATTGCGCATTTAAATCACTACAGGTAAATCGTTCATAATTTAAGTCCAATCATTTATATAAACATAAAATTATTTATTTGTATATATGAGGTTACTAGGGCCACAGTCACTGGCTTTTGTCACTGTGAAGAAAAAGTTTTACTGACATTTATCTACTTAATGTGTGATGGCACGATGTGATTTCTCTGTTCAGCTTGTAGAATTTGAATTAAACCAAATGAAAATTAAATGCAACATTTTACAAATTGACAGGTAAAATTAGATTGACAGGATTTTTCTCACGACCGTCTAGCAAAACCTCTGACTGGGACATACCTGAAATAAACCATAAAGATATGAAAATCTTGTGAAGAAATACTTTCAGTATTCAATAAATATTATGGTCCTTTGGTAGTATTTCTAAAATCACTAAATTCCACAACAAAAAGGTACTCTGGCTGAAATAGGTCATACACTTGCTTTTCTTTTCTTCATAGCTCCCTTTCTTTTTAAAGTGGCTGCCTTCCAAACAAGCAGATTTCAAGGTACAAAGCTCTAGTTTTGTGACACAAAAGCCTTTCCTGCCTTACCTCCAAATTTTGAAGCAATTTTCCTGAAAAGTATAGCACTTTTGCTTCTCAAAACCATACAAAATTTAGGACTACGTTTATTTGTAAATGGATAGAAGTTATTTTACCTTGCTGAGATTTACTCAAAAGCACCACTGTTGTCTAGTTGCTGAACTCATATGGTACATTTGTGAACGAATTAGACGATAGAAGAGTCGAGACTGAGCCCCACAAAGAGAAACACTGGTGTTACACAGGACGAAAGGGGATTTCAACCTAAGGCTGACTGATGTTGCAAAAAGTTGTACTTTTTTAGGGATTTGTTCTCCGGCATTGAAATCATTCTCCAGTTTCTCTCTCTTCTCTATATTTTTTTTATTTGTATCCCTCTTGAAGGCTCTGGTGAACACAACATGTTTTCGCCAAGGGATTTGTGGATGTGTATGAATTGAGACTGAGACGTGGGAGCACTGGGCGTGCCTTTTTGTTAATAGAATACGCATGGTTGGGTCTCCCTGGGGCTGTTGGTGATGAGAGGAGAATGAAAATGTTAATGTTTGCGAAGCCGCCTTGGGTTCTCCAGAACCTCTTAGGTTTTATTGACAGACGCACCCTACAGCAGCTCCAGCATTTAATTCAATATTTGACTATTTCAGTAGCAGATCTATATTAGAGATCAGTACACATGTAAAATTTGTCTGTACTCTGGGTAAACTGCAATTATTATTTATTTATTTGGGCCTTAGGAGTTGTGATAGATGTCGCTTTTTCTGAGTTGTTTTAGAATTGTAGCCTGCCTCTGCTTATAGTTTGGCAATGTCAGAGGGATTGAACGAAGCCATTCACTCCGTGTTGGCCACGCTTCCAAATACCAAGTAATTATATTCGGAGCAAGAGAAATGTTTAAAACAATGCTGGCAAAGATGTTGTGGACCTAATCCTCAAGGGGTTGTTTCCAATGCTCACTTTCTCCGGGGAGCTTTATTGAACTCGTGCTTTACATTGGTCATGGCCAAACGTTAGCAACTGTGTAAAAGAAGATCCAATTGTTTAAAAGTTCAACAGAGTCTTTTAAACAGTGGTGACTCTGTTTGCCAGAGTGGTGAGGATCCAGACCCTCTTTACGAAGCAAAGGTGTAGAACAAGGGTGAAAACACCAGGCTACGCTGTCATACTCAAAGTTGCTAAATTAATCCATCCTCCAGAAGTGTAGCAAGGAGTAAGCAGAATAAGTAATTTATTTCCTTATAATTTTCTCACCATCAAGTAAAAACATTGATTTTAGCTCTATTTTATCCCTCAATCTGCCCATCATTGCAATGTCACCTTTGTATTTGATATGAAAGTATTGTTCTGCATGATTCATGCTCTTGTTGCCGAGTTGTTTTAGCTCATATGCTAGCAATGCTGAAAGAATTTCTCTGCAGTTGACAACTAAGATAAAATGAGATCAAGTTGACCACACTAGGTGATCAATATGCGATTGTGCTGCATGATGACAAATGACTGTCATGATGCACTCATTCAAGAAAATGAAAAGCCCTTCTCGCACTGCGAAGTAAACTGAATTCAATCATTATTCAGCCTTGGGAAAAAAAATATCCACGTTATTTGATGGACTAAGAACTCTCTAAAGAATTACAATTTTGCAAACAATAAGGTGCGTAGTCTACATGCTCCTTTAAGGAATCACTAAGGGGCTCTTTGTCTGCATTTCACAAAATGATCCCTAAATAAATTGTGATAGCAAATTGCGACGCAAAACTTTACTTTAAAATACTTTTATAAATTAACAGCATGTTGCATGATGGGTACACATAAATACAGACAGTTTGCTTTTAAACACCTGTATGTGGTTGGATCGTATTTCTAAAAAACTTGGACGTGCCAAACAAGATAATAGGAATACATGGGTGTTTTTAGGATGTATATCTTAGCAGCTAATCTAAAATCACTTGTCATTGTTGGTTTATTCATTACACATGGCTCTTAATATAGGTTAAGGCCATAAAATGTCCATGTTTAGCTCCTGGACATCCACCTTTGCAGTTTTACTCGAATGGCAAACTGAACCGACAAGTTCTATTGTTTGAGCTCTTCAATGAAACAAAATCACGTTCACCCTCTACTTTTTTCCCCCAGTGCAATGTCAACACGGTTCCTTGTAAAAATCATCCAACTCTGTTACAGATAAAGGCAAATAATCTGAAGAAATGGCAAAGTGAGCTGTGATTTTACTCAATTTATATGCAAATGTAATATTTTCTGAGTGATGAGCTTATTGTATTATGTCAACATTTACTGGTGCTGTTTTGTCATTCAGTATGGAAACTGCAATCAATATTGTAACCTTGTTCTCATTTTCAGAAATATGGATAAAAATTTGCATGTTGTGCCACTGATGGGAGTTACACAACCTCAAACAGCTGAACATGTTGACATAAAGGACAGATGGTCCTATGTGTACATTTATTTCACATAAAAAAGTGCTGCAATGTAAACCTAAAACAAATTACATTTAAAAAAGCGAACCAGGTCCCACTCCCTAATTTTTGCACCATATATGCCTTAATACACACAGTGGAAACCGTCTTACAAATATTGTATGAGATAATATCCAAATTCTTCCTTTTTCTCTACTCTTTGGGGTACAGCCAATCAGTGCCGAGAAAAATAAATGGTACTCCTTGATTTGGTACTGCCAGCCAAAAACATCTCAAATATGTAGCAGCATTGCAAATATTTTATATCTACTTTACAAAAAATCCACAAGTAAACTGGTTTCCCTCAAATAATTTGGAATCATATTGTGCTACTGCAGAACATGCAGAATACGATGTTCACAGTGAGATTATACCACAGCAACAAAAAGTACAATACAACTAAAAATGCCGCTTATTTAAAATGGCAAAAGCTTATTAGAAAAAATTAAAATACAAAATGCAAAACTGTTTAATTCACAAATAAGTCTTTAGTTTCATGAAAATTGCTGTATGGTTGATTTTGCTGACGTTCGTAACCTAATGACACATGTTGCACAGACACCTAAAAACTCACGACAATTTTTGGATTAGGTAATTGACCCATGAGCACCAAGTTAGTTTCTTCATTATTTCTCAGATTATTCTCATATTCACCTTAAGGTCTTGAAAAAGGTTGTGCTGCTATAAATCCAGGTTAGCATGAAGACATGTCTGAGGAAGGGGGAGGGTCAGGCCAAGTCAGACCATGCTGTCTCTCTCTATCTTTCTCAACAAACATCCCTACACCTTAGCCCATCTGCATATTCCCAGAGTGACAAAATTAGTTAGCTCAGTAATAAATCAAACCTCGACTGCCCAATTTGGCTTCCTAATGCAATTAATAAGTGCTAAAAGCGTTTAACCAGCTGTAATTTGCGGATGGCACTTTGAAGTGGGTATTTAAGGAAAAGTGCGTGTGCCTGTTGTGGAAAATACATTGGGCTGGTATGAAAGCTGTCTTTGAAAAAAAAAAAGAGATGCTTCCTGTTTGTCAATACAGTTATGGGGAAAAAACTAAGTACACTCCAGCTGGTCACATAGAGTTTAAAAAAGAAATGTAACAGAAGTCTTGGGAATTTGCTAGACGGAAGTATCGGTGAGCACTAACAAAGTGCCAAGTCGGAAAGACAACAACAGGGATTTTAGAAATTAATCTGAAAATGGTGTGAATAAGTCTGTCTCTAAACAATTTAATTATTCGACTAGGAATGGACTGGAAAATTCTCACTATATATGGACAAACTTCACTCACCTCATGATGCTGGATGCTTGAAATGGAAAGTGCTATCATGACTTACTTTCTGATTAATTCAGCACAGCAAAGAATGCCAAAGCACATGTCACAATGGGAGCACATGAAAAGCATCTCATACTTTTTATTTTCAATATCCAAACAGACATGGTAAATTGGACAGTATGGCAGCTAAAAAATCTACAATGTTAGCAACATCTTCAAGCTGATGAGTGATTGCTTTGGATAACCAAAATGACTCACTTTTAAATAAACACGCAAATTAATCTGGAGAGATTTCATTTAACCTAATAATCCAGATTAGATTTTGGAAGTAACTGTTTTGGTGATCTCCAGCCCATCAAACAGACTGACTAAATCAGAGAGGATCAGTCAGTTAAATCTCTGTCACTTCCCGTCGTGCATAATCCCCTCCTTCCCGTTTTCTATGTAGCAAATATCGGAGAAGGTGGTGCAGACGGAGTCGAGCATTGGAAGGAAGTGGAGTGGGGTGATTTCTGAACAACAGAGCTTGTCATGGGTGGATTTATCGCTGGGGGGGAGTGGGGAACACAGTAGGGAAGGAGGGGTGGGGGTGAATTGATGGGTGACACATAATCAGCCTCCTTATCGCAGACCCACAAAACTGGATTGCATCCACATCCTTGTGATCTGTCTGGATTTGGCTAATGTCTCCCACTCCTCTCCTGAGCCCCGACAGCTCAGCGTTATCAGGGCCAGGCCTGGGCTCTACTTTCTTCAGACTGCTATCCCTCCACACCTCCGTCCGCTGCCTCCTCCATCCCATCTTTATCTTGACACTGTGTCAGGTAAAGAGGCAGCTAAGGTTTCGTCGACCGGGCCCGTCCAAACAGCCCTCTCTTGTTGCCTCACCCTTACTCTGCAGTAACATTTTACCGTGTTCCTTTCTCCCACACCAGTGTTTCTTTAAAAGACACACTGGAGATAAATCTTCAAACATCCATCTTAAATCAGGACCGGCTGTTGAGAGGGCTGCTACAGGAATAGAAGCAGACCTTTTAATGTTTCACTGCTTTTGAAAACTACTAAATATATCTCTGTCAAATGCTTTGCATTGCCTTCACAAAAACATGACAGTTTTTGTCCTTGCGGTCTATTTTTCTGTGCCTGGAAATGCAACGTAAACAGCTGAAGGAAGGAGTGAATCACAGCGTTCACGGTGGTTCCACAGTGGTGGGGCTGAAGTGGTTTTAGAAGAAAGTAAAGTTATACGATGACATAATGTTTTGGTTTCCCTGTATAATCATCATGCTGCCATCAAAAATTTCTCATAAAGAGAGACCATGGTGGCAGAGGAATTATTTATTCATATTTAACAAGTTTGCAGACGGATGCATATATGTACAGAGTAAAAACCCTGTCCACGCCAACGTGTCAATTTCACGGGTTCTGTTAATTTTTTTCATAACATTAATCTGCCTGAAGAACAGAAAGAAATGTTTTATGCAGAGGTGAAGGGCTGACACTAAAATGACTACTTTGTAAAAGTTTTTAGAGTTTTGTTTTGTACAATGCTGTGTTTTTGGTTTCCACCCTGACTTTTGAGGCATTTTTCCTCTAAGCAATACATTTTCTCAGGTGATAGCAAAACAAGGCTTGCCCACTTCAGGTCATCTGCAGAATGTTGAGACCTAACTTGAGTGATATGTTGTTGCAACAACAATTAAGCATTGCAGGGATGCTTCTTTGGTCTTCCTCAGAGTTCTTCCCGAGAACATCGACAGTGTTTACTTCGATCAACATGTCCTTCAAGAAACACTTCAGCCAGAATTTGTACCAAAATCTGTTACCTTTCTGGCTTGTTGAAGCATTCTGTCATAAGGCAAAAGAGCACATAAAATGGCTATCACTGAGATTCTAAGCATGCCACCCTTGAAACTCCCCTCAGTTTTCAAAAATTGAACTGTGAAGCAGATCCCAGCTGTCCGTGACCACATCCAAGCACTAAGACAAGAATGGGATGATCAGTCAGGATTTGGCCAGTTGAAGTTAGCTTCCATCGTGGAAATTTTGGATTGCCACATATGTTTTATGTATTTACAAATAAAAAAGAAAACTTTTTTCGTATTCCAAGGAGACACATAAAAGAAGCAACAAAAACAACCCACACACACGCTTGTCACTGCTGTCATTTTCACTGTGCCTGTATTTTCTTCCTATTTGCTCTGATCAGTAACTGTCGGGTTCCACTTTATCCATCCCTCTTCTCAAACTCTGCTTTATGCGCAGCCCCCAGTCACTGCTGCCCCGTCTAATAACTCTTCCCATGTTTAAGCAAAAGCGTTTGCCTAATAGACTGATCTCAAATCACACATTGGGGAATGCTGGAGTGAGCACGCTGTCACAGAACATTTATCTCCCGTTTGCCCCCTGACCAACCCATCTACGCTGGGACCATTATTTAACCTAAGAGAGGTCAAATCCTTCCTGTAGGGCTGAAACGTAGCATGAATTAAACTAAATCGGGTTTCCCTCTACTAAAGGAACCACTTGCTTTGAAATTTACTGAAAAACCCCTGGCGCTGTATTGCTTTATGGGTGTCACGGACCAAAAGGGCTGGCGGTGGGTGAGGTTGAAGGGCAAAAGGAGTGTAAGAGGGGTGGGCTGTGATGATGCTTGGTCAGCACTTGGCATTATATGAGAAGAGTAATGAGGCTTAGAGAAAGACCCCTCCTCCCCTGCCCCCCTTTCTTTCCTCTGCAGACTCATTTTATGTTTCAGAGATTTTATTTTCTTGGATTAAATTTTCTGCCTGTTTATTTCACAAGGTATATGACTCTGGCTTCAGTTTCTGATGGAGTCAAAATTATTATGGATTTGATAACTTTTTCATAATTCACACAAACATGCCTTAAAGGTCAAATTTAGACGATTAAATCCACTGCACACTTCAACATTAGTTAATGCTCAGGTATGAATCTCTGAGAAGTGTTTTGGAAAGAACTTGGAGCTTTTATCACTGCTAGCTTCAGATATTACAGTAACCTCTTCAGTTTGATGATCCATTAATGTGATGCAGATCTTGTAGAACTGGAAAACATTTTTAAAACGAACCAAAAAGAAAGCAACTGCTTTTTGTTGAAAACATAAAACTGAAGGGTGAATTCATATCACCGTCGCCACCATTATCCCAACAGGCGTAAATTTGTTTTGTGCACAACTAATGACAGAATTTATCCATATAAAAATAATCTTTGTCAACTAGAAACTTATAAAGCGTACCACACCAAATCTTTCACTTATTCATTAAAGCTGAGCAATGTTCCTGCAACTGATCAATAGTTTTACTAGACTTTACACGGATCTGCAGGTAAACAAGATGCCAGTTTACCTGGTATTTCAATGCAAAATAAAATGATTACAGAGCTATGCGAATTCCCTGTTCGATATCCACAAGGTCATCAACATTTAATCCAGCAAGTCGAATGACAGAATTGGACTTTTCTAAAAATTAAAACACAGCATAGATGAAGACTCTCACCATTTAAATAGCATCCTGAATAATCAACCAATGTGGCTCTGTAGAACCTAGCGTATTTTTGCACATTTTTCCTATAAAATAAACTAAAATCTGTGGTTGTAGCATGAAAAAGTGACAAAGCTCAAGGGTAATGACTATTTGTACAAGGCACTGTGAAACTAATAGAGCTCTCCCCTCATTTAGTGGAGGAAAGGTACTTTTAAGAGTTTGCAGCTTATTTTAAATGCCCGAAAATTTTCTTCAAATTTTTAAGTCAATCTGACTCAAGTTGATTCTGGTTTGTAGCAAATGAAAGTTTCTCAGCATTACAACTATTATGTCATAACTTTAATGAATGTAATGTCAAAGTTAGAAAATAGTTATGCAAACTAAACAGGCCTTTAAAATGTTTCTGAATTCCTTTCGTAAAACTAAATATAATTCTTTGTTCAAAATGATCAAGCTTCGAACAGAATCCCCACAGAACAGCCCCTTTGTATTTTGGCTGCCTGGTGAAAGCGTTATGCTGCGGGCCAGCCTTTGCCAGCCAACTGGCCAGCAAAATGTGGACTTGTCCAACAATGAGACCAGAATCCACAGCTGTGTGACCATATTGCATGTAAGACATGGCAAGACATGGTTTACTTCATATTACCCCAACCATCTGCAACATATAAATAAACTTCCAGTTAATTCTAACACAGAAACAAACAAGAATTAAGTGTAAAGATATTTAGTGATTTTATGTTTTATAGCTGAGCAGTTCTACATTTTTCTTATCATGTCTGGATAACTGATAAAATTGTGTAAGACTTCAAGGCTGAAAACTGAAAATGGTTATTGTTTTTGTATCCATTTCTGATATGGCACTTGTTTTGGGTGTAGGCCCAGATGACCTTAAAAATAGTCCGTTTTCACAAACTGAAGTGGTTGTGTATTACTGGCTTTTACACTATAAAGCAATGTCCACAAGATTATTTTTTATTTATTTAAATTTTTCTATTTTGGTTAGGCTTTCAGCATAGCAAAGCAATATTTGTTTCTGGCTGAAGCCTAGAAAAATGGAAAAAAGAAAACGAAAAATCCAAGTAAACCAACAAAAACTGGCAGTGTGACGTTATTAATGGGTCACCAAACTCAATCAGTACATCAACAAATGATAGATTTGTTAACACCTTGACTTTTTTTTTTTTTTCCCCACCAGGGGGCTTTTTGTGGGCTTTAGTGTCCCTTATTAGACAGTAGGCTGACAGGAAGGGGGTAAGAAATGCGGCAAATGCCATCGGGTCCGGGAGTTGAACCTGCGACTGCCGCGTCGAGGACTCAAGGCCTCCAAATGTGGGTCGCGCTATCCCCTACGCCACCACAGCACGCCCCAGCTCCTTGATTTTCAATCTAACATTTATGTAATAATTTATTCAATGAGAAGAAGGAAATTAGGAAAAAGTGACCTAGCAAACCAGCATTCTACTTGAGAAATAAAAAGCTTTTGTAACAAGCTCAGTCAGTCTATAACATAATTACTGCAGTGAAAGACTAGTTGAGCCAAAAATTGTAACTTAAAGTAAAATTATGGCAGATTCGGCTCTAGTTATGATCAGCAGTGTTACTTTAATAGTCATCCACCAGAATCAACACTTCTCATTAATTCTCGTAGGTACTTCCCATTACTGAGCCTAACAGTGGTTGTGTGAAACATAGCTATAGTGAACAGAACTATTCAATTTCAAGAGTTTCATCCACGTTTCCTCTATAAAAGTTTCCTTGGGAAAAGTAAAGTGCTCACTTCATCTTGTTTTGTATGATGGGTAAGGGAGCACACATCCATTTATTGACAGGAAATCAATCTGTTTTCTTAACTTCCAGACATCACAGTATTATTCCATGAATGGCATCCAAATGCACTTTTTGCATAAAAAAATGCTCGTCTGCCTTGAAAATCACTAGAAATATCTACTGTAAATTATTTATGTTAGGTCTGTCAAGGTTTGTCAGTCTTCTGACACTTCAATCCGATCAACAATGCTCTTAGACAAACCTGCTTTGCTGGACTTGAAAGATTAAGCAGTTCTTGGTTATGTTGGGGTTGTGGGTCCAAGGGGTCATAAATTCTGGTCAGCCCGAGTTAACTCCTAAATATGTCATCTAAAAGCATAGCTGTTGGGGGATATGAACAAAAAACACCACATACTGATCAAACCAAAGCGTTATAAAATGATGTTGAACGCTCCTGTCCAACTTGATGTTTTCAGACCTTGGAGACTGATTGAAGGGGATCCTCTTGGCTGTTTTTCAAAAGAGGAATTTCTATTAGGGTTCAAAGAGAGGATATTCCATCTGGAAAGTCCAGTCTGACTTAGCAATGATTCATGCATGATTTGCTTCAAATGTAGTTTAAAGGAAGGCGCGGGTATACAGTATGACTGGACATGAATCGATAACTTTACCAGGGAAATCAATCATGTCTGCACAGAGAGGAATGTATGGATTGTGTTGCAACAACACTACCTTTTAAATGCAAAGTGGACTAACCAACCTGCAGGCCTGTTGTTAGGACAAGAATCCAAAATGAGGAAAAATTACATTTAAAAAAGCGTAGCAGAATAAACTCTATTTTGGCATATGCATATTGGCTTCCCCCAATGCATTTTTGTTTCGCATCTGCTCAACAAAAAGATCTGGCAACCTTCCATCCTGTAAATGGCCCTATTATTTTTGTTTTGCACCCTCTGGTTCCTCTGAATAAGCAGAATTTATCTTTGTCAAACAGCCTCGTCTGCGTGTTTTCCCATTTTACCTTTCTGCTTGTTTTTTTTCCACTACAGCCCACACGAATGGACTACCCTTTGCCCCATCTCCCCAGTTTTTTTTTTTTACTTCCCTTTCTGCCATTTATTTCACCGTCTGTAAAATGTGCAATTGCTGTGGTTCAGTTCAGCTTTAGCAATTTTTTTTAATGCAGGTTCTTCCAGAACCGTTAATTTATTAAACCTAACCTAATCCACTCTTGAGTGCTCACTTTTCACTACAGGCCACAACCTCCACCCTCCATCATAAAAAACCCATCATCATAAAAATATGCCAGAGTCAAAAAAGATGTTTTATAAAACCATAAAAGAAAGAACCTGGGTTAAGGCCAGACAAACATGATGCCTACAGTTTATTATAAAAAAGAAAGCCTATTTGTGAAAAATTTGGCTTCGCTGGACTGAAGGCATAAATAATTCAGATCAAACATTGCTCTGAGGGACGTAAAGGTTGAAAACCCCTGATCTAGATAATGTCTTTTCCTGAAAGCTGCATGTGAAGTCTTGATTGCTGCTAAGTATATACTACTTCAGTGTGATGCATGTTGACATTTTCAGCATTTATGCGATAATGTTTGTATCCAAATGGGCCTTTTAAAGAGTTGAAATGTTCTTCCCATCTTAAATTGTCTTGACTTATGTACTAAAACTAACAGTAGGCAGCAGACACGCCATTTTTGGACGCCCGATAGGAGACTATTTTAGAGATTTTAACAAGCCGTTACTCTGGATTCATTTCCTCCTTTGTCTCAAACTCCAGTTTTCTCCTTAATATGGCAATAAAAATGATAGTAAAGTGATCACAGCTTTTATATTATACCTTGTGTTTACTTGGCTTATTTCAGTTTCATTTCTACTGTATCCAAGTCGGGATAAACAGCCCAAATCTAATCTCTGCTCTGTAAACAATCTGAGCAATGCTTCCCTTAAAAGTTTCAGTTTTTTAGCAAGACAGATATTTTCCTTTTCTCATTTTGGTCAGTGAGTAACCATCACGATGAAAGGCAAAACCACATAGTGGAGTAAACCACCAATCAAAACTGTACACCTATGAGTCACTTGTTCTTCCTCCCACGCAGTTCAGACTGGGTGAAGACGACTGAACTCCGACGAACCGTACACTTTGTATGCTTTTCATATTTACTTTTGAACATTGTGCGCGTACACTCAACTTACATTGGGCTATTAAAATTCAATAAGTCCACAAGCTCAACCCTCAAATGGAATCTTATCTGTAAATATCGAATTCTTAAACTCTATCAGTGTTGAAATATTTGCAATAAGCCATTAACACTTCTTTCAAAAAGGCAGCTTCTAATCAAGTTTGGGATGTTAAATTCAGCTCAGAAAATGAGACAACAGTAATGGTTTTATTCAATTGAGATAAGGCCAGATTTTAACAATGTGAAAATGCTGACATTGCATCTGGTGTAAAGTTTATTGAGAACCTGTGAAGTGTTTTTATGTTTTGGTTTGTAAGGTTGGAGCTAGATCAAGCAACAGATGAGAGTTTTAGAGCTGGAAGGTGAGTAGAAGTTTTAATGACAGCAGAGAGGAAAAACTTGCATTGAGCACAGGTGGTGAGCAGACTGAACCGAGTTGTAAGAAAGAGAAGGAATCAGTGGTGAACAATTAAATCAAGGCGCTTAAATATGGTGGATTAGTGATCAATGACATTATATCCTGGTGACTGGGGGAATGCTGAACAGCAGTGGGAGAGGACTGAGCAGGGGAATTGAGGGAAAGAGACAAACACAAAATGATCCACAGTTAAAAAGGGGGAAAGCTTAACACATGAGAATGTGAAGAGAAAGCACAAAAAATAAGTACAAAACTAAACACAAAGGAATTGTAAAGACCCTAATGATACAAATGAAGAACTGGAAGAATAGCAAGACCAAACTGACAATAACACACAACCCAGAAATGATCAAACACAAATGAAAACCAAGACACAAACACCAGTGAATAACAACAGACTAGGGGTGACCATATACTCCAGCGTTTGTGGCAGGATGCTAGAAATACGGTCTTTGTACTGACTGAGCTGAGGAGGGCATTAGAAAAGTAACTTGTGAACACCCCTGGCAGGTTACTTTTTTTTTGTCCCTCAAGCGTTTGTGGCGTCCCTCTAAATCCTGGTGCCCTGTGTGGGCAGCCACATTGTCCACATCAAAAACCAGCATTCGTCCTGACTACAAACAAAACAAAATAAAGGAGCTAAATCTACAAACAAGGCCTTTTAGTCCAACATGACGCAGCTAAATCCCACCAAGCTAGCTAACATGTCTGACGGTTGGACATGAGACAGTCACGACTGCAAACTTTCGGCAGGATCCTAGGAATCCAGTCTTTGTACTGTTGCCAGGCAGTAACTGATTGAGATGAGGAGGGTATTTAGAGGCTTTTAGAAAACTAACTTGTGATCCTTGAAGTGGACTATAAATAGCCTAATGGTTCTTGTCTGTCTTTTCTTTCCCAGAATTAGGTCTGAGAATTTATCTAATCTGTTGTCTGCAGGAAATGAAACTCAGTATATTTTCCTTTGCCAAGCTGAAGGACTCTTCTTTACAAGTGCTTTATATAAATTCTCAAATCTGCAAATAGTTTTAAAGCTTATCCCTTTCTTCCAAAAATGTTATCTACATGAGATATTAGCCACACTCTGACTAAAATATCAAAGTAATAAGATGTTAAAAAGCCCTTGACTTTAGATTTAGTTCAGAACTTTGATCTTTTCAAACTGCAGTACTTAAAACAATCTCGTTTTTGAAGTGAAAGGTTTGGAATAAGATTCACAGTGCTGCAGGGGAGGGAAGTATAACCGTGTAGGGTAAAAAAAAATCAATGTGGATTTGGCAAATACTGTGTGAAAATTATCTACAGTCATGACTGTCTCTCTAAAGCTGTCAAGAGAAGACAAAAGCTTTGGCAGATTGAGTTGGCTGCCATGATGAGGGAAAAGCAACGAAGAAAGACTGTCTGATTGGGCCCATTAGTTTAAATGGTGTATAAACAGCAACAGGGACAATCAGGTTAACAAAAAAATGACCAAAAACAGCTCAAGTTGTTTGAAAAGTGAAAAAGAAACCACGGAGGCGACACAAAGGATGCCTCCGTGGCATCTGAACAGATGATGCAGCAAGGCTTTGTCAGATCAAGTAAACAGTTGACGAATACCACAACATAAAGGAAGAAGAAACTAAGACAAAAATGCTCTATATTTACATTTTCAGATTTAATTAGTGTGATCGCTTCTCATCAGTTGAGACTGTTGTATCAACGCATTGACACATGTTTATAGATGGTTTACACTTCCAATTGTAATTAATTTATCACCTTTAAAAGTTTTACTGACTTTTGAAATTCTAGCTAAAACTGCAGGCATGTTCCCACATGCTTGTAGTGGCAGGAACCTACACAGGGTGGATAGGAGGCCTAACTTTGGATCCCACCCTGGAGAGCACCTTGTTTTTAACTTCCCTGAGAGGTAATGATATCCTTATCCTATGCTAATTTTCCATGTGGTTTTTAATTGTAGTGTTTCCAGTCCACTGGACATGCCCTCCCCCACTTGTATATAAAAAGCTCAACAGTGAATGCAATAAATCAAGTCACCTGTCTTCATGTGAGTAAATATTTGATTCAAAACTCTGAAAGACTTTGGGTTTGCTTAATTTCAAACCACATATCAGGTGTGTGAATAACCCTTTTTATAAAGTGTGTGTTTGCAAGGTTGAGATTTGGATTTTCTGAACTTCTAAAATAAATGGAAGCTCTGAATAACTGTGGACAACTAACATGGCTTTTTTGAGAAATACATTTTTATCTAAAGAAAAATAATCACAGTTCATAGTCTCATCATTGCTATGTTTCATATCCAGTGTTATAGACGGGGTTAACTGTGAAACCCCCCCACCTTTCCAAAAAAATCCAAGAAACAACAGAGTCTGATCCAAATACTGAACTCATTTGGGAATAAAAGTTCAAGAAAAACCTACAATATAAAGCTGGATTACATGGTCCGGTTTACAGGATTCACAGATCTCTCCTTTCTGAGATCTCATCACAGATGAGTCACATGGACCGCAAACCTGCTGCTACCTTTGGCATTTCAAATAAGGAACTATGAGTAACTAAAGGATAGTTACCTTTTCACATTAGGGTATAGAGGTCAGTTTATGAGAAGCTTCACAAATGTTAGGAGGCAAATTGTTCAATGCTTCCTTTCAAAACTCACAGAAGCAGTAGAACCCTACTTAGGGATTTACTTAATATATTATCACAGATTAGAAGGCAAGAAACAGCTCCTGCTCTGTTATGGCCAAAGACTGCTAATAAACATAAGCTCCACTTGACTAGAGCTTGAATAAAAGCAACAGTGACAGAGCAACACATCAGTTTCAGACTAGTGAATATACCAAGGCAAAATGTAGAGCTGCATTTTAACCAGATATAAAGGGCACTGTAGTTTAGGTCAGTGAACACATCACTTGCTGGGGATTTTTACAACTGAAATGCAAAAATGTTGCTTCCTTAAGGAATGCATTAGAGGTAAAGCTTGCTAGCAGAAATGACGTTGTGATGTCACTTAAGCTATAAAACCCTGTAAGGTGGCTGAAATGAATTTCTGAATACAAGTCAGCCACAATTTATCTATAGTGGTGAAAAAGACTGCCTGTTATCTCAAACATTTGTTGCTGTCGATTGTGGCAAAAGCAGTTACTAGATTTTGGATGAAATGACTTTTTCACATTAGGGTATGTTAGTTTCTTCTAATTAAACCTTCATGTGAAAACATTTATTTTAATTTATTCAAGTTATCTTTCTCTGGTACTATCGTGATTGACAATCTGAAGCAAGATTTTACAGCTTTGTAATTGCATTTATGTATATCATACAATATGATCTTTTTTTGCAACTATATGACCTCCGCAAACTGTCAAATATTTACATAGAAGAAAGAAATCTAAATCTTAGGTTTGTCTGAAAATGGATTTTAGTTAGAAGGTAATGTGATCAATGATTGATTTTTATTGATTATAGACCACATTACTCTTGGATGACCTCCATATTATGAAATGATTAATGATGCATGAAACGCGAAGATTAGCATGATTAGTTTTATATTTCAGTGCACTGTGTCGTTGGTCATAGGTGCGTTTGTCATATTTATGAGATTCAACTTGTCTATTCAGTAAGGACCTTTTATACTCTTCACATGGGAACAGGTTAGCAAATGTCACTTCCAGTGATTCATTTTTCATGTAAGATTTGAAATGTCTCTTCCATCCATCAAAAGATCCAACAAAAGCATCACAGAGTATCAGTACCTCGAGGTAAATTAATGTAACACTTTAACTAGTGTTAAACATATTGTTACTGGGGTAAATTGTCCAAGGAAATAAGAATCTCTACACCTGACTTGCTCAGGGTGGGGAAAAAAAAAAAATTTGAATAATTTTCACTCATTTATGTTAATTAGAAATCCAGAAAATGAAGGTGCCCTCCGGCAATCTCAACAATTAAAAGAAAATCAGCGTTTTATTTTTGTCGTAAATTACATTTTCCGTAGAATTTAAATAAGGAAATTGTCTGCGATCGTATCTCTCAGTTTTCGTTGGGGCAAAAACAGTTCATATTGTTATGGTCTTCTGCACATCAAAGAAAAAAAAAAAAAAAGAGGACAAATTAACTTCACAAGTTACAGCATTGGTGTGTTTTGATTAGACTTTTTAATGAGTTTTGACGAAAGCCCTGAGCAAGATCTTTAAAAGGTGTTTTATGCAAAGGATCTATTTTAATTCTTAGATAGAAAAAACCCTATTAGGGTACCATAAGGCTTATGACAACAAACAGGTGACATATTAGTTTAATAAGTCTTTTTGGTGGAAGACAGAAACAGCAATGATCGCTCTCTGAGTACACTTTTTTTTAAGAATGTATCAGATTAAAACTACATAGAACACAAAGCCTCAAAACTCTTGACATAAAGTGATTTTTTCCCCCTCTGTACATATTAATACAAGCTTTTTTATGTTCAGAATACATTTAAATCACTGTAGATATAGAAATTAAAACAGAAAGATGGGCAAAAAATTTTGCAAATAATTTTTTAAAATGAATTAAACATTTGTTTTGACTGATTAACTAAAGCAAACAAAACAAAGGAGAATAAAACGATTGACAATAGAGTTGCTGAATTGGTGAGTTCCTTCAGTGACAGACTACTACATCCTAAGTGGACGAAGGAGCGTTACAATACGTCCTTCCTGCCAGCATGTGCTACGCTCGAAACAAACGCAAGAAGTGTTTACAGTTTTTCGGTGTTTTTCTCATTTTAAGTAACATTCCAGCACTTATTAGCACATACTTCTTTCACTTCTTTTAAATATGTTTTTTATGCACAAATTACATGCATATTTTTTGAAGATACGCTACTCACTTGCACATTTCTTTGAATCGGTGTATGATATTTTTTATTTGCAATTAGTTAAACATTCTTTTGGTAATTTACTTACTTCTGTTCATATATTCTTATATTTGTGTAAATCTAAATGCTTCAGCTTCCCTGTCAGTCCTCTGCTGGTACAACTGAATTTCCTCTCTGAGGGAAAATAAAGTAAATTTCTATTCTAATCCAAACACAGTTAGTTCAGATACATGTTAGTTGTTTTTTTTTTTCAAAGAAGTAAAAAAATATATATTTACTTTTTTTTTTATTTGCACAATTATTCATTTTTATTTGCACAGCATAAGTTCATAAGAAAACGTATGCAGCATAAGTACTTTCTTATGCTGCAAATCACATTATCACACATTTTTTTTTATAGAAATCCAAATTCAACACTTGCTGTAAATTGTCATGTAGGGCACGAAGATGAACATGCAAACTTGTCCAAAATGAGAGATATCTTTGCTGCCAGTGCAGTATTGGCATCTGCTTAATGGATGTGTGGTAAATGACCCTCACTCTACAGTGTTTGTCAGCATTAGCAGAGCCCCTCTCAGCTGAGAGTAATGCCGCAAAACTGCAGAGGTGACAGCCTGCGGTGATTTGTCGCCTTCCAAACACACAGTATCATGACACTTCAATAATGGACCTGCGTGTTTTACTCAACAAATGGCACAATGACTGCCGCGGCGAACGAAACTGGCTTCATTTTTATTCAGGTGAGGCTGTCCAGGTCAGTGCAGCGGGGCAAAAGCGGGGTGCAGGTGCGGCACCATCAACTAAAGGCAGATCCATATTGATGATGAGTTAATGAAGAAGAATGGACCCTATTGGAGTGCTTGCACCTGACGGGCCCAACTCTTCTGAAAAGATGCCAATATCTGTTCAATGAGACAAGCAGAGGACATTGGCCTGGAAGTCGTGTTATCGCCCAGAGTATTAGAAGTTGATATGGCCTTAATAACCTCAAGAGTTAGAGGCTTGAGAATACAATGGTAAATCTACTATTATCAAGCAAACAAAAAACCATCAAATCAGTTTGCATAAGACAGTTTATGAGTAAAACATATTTAAATTACTTTGGAGGCGTTTTGAAATTTGGACTATCTCAGGTAGTCCAAATTTCCAATAAGATCAGCATCTCATCTGATTGGATGCTATAGGTAGACTAATTTTTCTTCAGTAGGTTACAGTGATATTTACTTGCTTGACATTTTCCCAGGAAAGTAATTCAGGCCTGTGAATAGTGTACCACGGTACACGTAGTAATGTGCGTCCCATGATATACGTGTTACCATTACGCACCATCACATTCTATGTGTATATAAAACGCCATTATTTTTGTTCAGTCCATCCAAACCTGACCTATTGGGATTTTCAAGAATAATATGTCTATAAATCTATTACCTGGAAGATGAACTTATACATTATGGTGGTCGTGTGTTGTCCTTGGGATGAGTTTAATCTTTAAAACATTGTGGAAACCTTGCTGACGTGAGCCATTCTCCATCGAATGAATCCAGTTGCAGTTAAGTCAGAAGGACACCTTCACTGCCCTTCGTACCACTTCTACAGACATTTCTACTGTCATTATGTCACACGCCCTCTTTCGCACACACGCGGTTGCTCCTGGCAACTGCCGTCTTTGTAGACTCGAGGCCGGAGTAAAAGCAAAGTTATTTAATTAAATAATCACAGCAATGATTAACAGGCTGTGAAATGAACAAGTAAGAGGATGAATAGCAGAAAGAAAAGGTGCCTTTCACATGCCTCTCTGCTCTTTGACCAATTTAGAGCGTGTGAGCAGATATAATGCCTGTAAAAATCGAGGTAGACTTGTTGAAGCTTTAATGAGTCCTTGCTAAAAAATTGCTCTGAAGGGTTTTGAAGTTATTTTTATAAAAAGCACTTAACTTATTTATTTCTAATCAGACTTAAGCTGATAGAGCCGTAAGACTCCTTAATAAACATTTTCACAACCTGATGTCTATCTGCCACATCAGGCAGATAGCAGAGAGGTCAGGTGTGAGCATGTATTCAATTCAATTCATTTATATTTTACAAATGTACAACAACTTCTCTCAATGCAGTTTACCAGTTTACTGTCCCTTATTAGGGTATATTTGGTGTTGAACTAGCAAAATTAGTAAAATAGGCAGTTATATAAGCATTTTTGAAAAGGGTGTTTAGTATTTAGGTGCCTGTGGTTCCTAATAGGGGTGCACCGATTGCAGTTTTCTAGAGGATTGGCGATTACCGATCTTTAAAAAACCTGACCTGCCGATTTAACTTACTTTTGGCCTATTCCAATTTGTTTGTGTGTCTAAAATATTGCTAAATATAGTAAGACGCTTGCTAAGTTGGCAGCAGTGGGGCAAATATTAACTGCAAACGTGCAGAATGACCTGGTGGGCCGGTGTATCACTCAAACCTCTGAGAGCAGAAGAGGACAGTAGTTGATTTTTAGACCTTTGCTAAGGTAGATAAGATCCAGGAATAAGATCAGCTTGACATGTGTTGGCCGATCACCAATCTCCCAAAATTAAGGAAATCTGCACTGATAGATCAGCGCACCCCTAGCTAACCCTTGCTGAAACTGTACCGACCACTCAAACCACTTTACACTAAAACCACGTTCACCGAATGGTGCTCACAAACATTCACACATTTATGCACTAAAGCATAGATTAGTAGGCAACTTGGGGCTTGCCTTGAAAGTTGGAATTGAACCCACAACCTTCCGACTGCAGGAGAACTATACCCGCAATTTTCAAAACACTGCAATTAGTGTATTTCCCTCATGTTTCCAGAGGTACATCACCCCAATCTTAAGCTGTAGTACTACGGTAAAGCATGTTTGATACCAACTACATATAAAAGCTTTGAGTAAGGTCATTTGTAATTACTTTTGAACGTCTCCCAGACTTCAATTGCTAAGACTACTTTAGAAGGTCATTTTAATACTCATAATCAGACCCCTTGCACAATTTTCTACATGGTATTCGCTATGCTAATTTGAATAACTGGCAAACAACTGTAATTGAGTCTACAGGCAATTCAATGCACTGGAAAGACTTTGTTCTGTCAACTCAAAATGTCTAAATGGTTGTCATCTACAACGTGTTTTGTTAACTGAAAGAATTCACAGAGATTAGTTCTTTCAAACTACAGCAGCGCTTAAACTTTCCAATGGCCTCAAATGGTGTATTTGACAACTCAAGCAAGCAGTGTACACTTTGTGCAGGGACTTTGTTGGAGCAAACATGCTGGCCAGTCAGAGGCATGGAAGTCAGATGCTTTGCAAGGACCCGAGAATACTGTGCTTGTGCGTCCTCTGTGGGAATGAGATAGTGGAAGTACAAAGAGAAAAGGGAAAACGAAGAGGACAGAGACAGAAGAAAGAGTGAATTAAATGAGGTCGAGCAGCAACATATGAACTGCAGCTGAGGAATAAAAGAAGGATCAGTCAAGTGAACAAAAGTCAAGTTAACAAGGTGCGAGAGCAGAAAAATGAGGAAAAAGGGAAAAACCAAGGACTGTCACATGGTTTTATCTGCCTGCAGGCAAAATGAGTGAGTTAATATGCAAATTTCCTCTGTGAATCATATGAAGGGTTATCTAATGTTTATAAAATGGTTATAATGACCCAACAATAATCAGCTTAGCCTGATGATAGAAATGTGAGGTACGAATCTGTGATTTTTATTTCTTGCAACGATTTTGTAGTCGAAGTTTAAGGATACCGAGTAAAATGTTTGGTTGTTGAGTGTTTTAACCCACACAATTCATTACACAGTTACACAGCACTAGAACGTATTCAAAGTGGCAGGCTAAATTGTATTTTTCTTGGAAATGTACTCACAGTAGTAAGGAAAGTTCACTTTGTTTGCTTGAAGCACTTGAATGATGAGGGCTCAGCAACCTTTGCCAGTATCAGAAGGTTTTGCCAAAAGACTTTGACTGGAGGGCCAGTTTGTTCTGTCTATGGAAATAATGGACACAAAACAGCGGTAAGCTGCAAACGACAAAAAGATGACATCAAACTTTATATTAGACATGAATTTGTTGTCTGTTAATATGACGTCCTGGCGGTTGTTTAGATAGCAGTGGCATGTTTATTTTAGCGCCATGTGCTCGCTTTTAGCTCCTTCAGGACAACTGTACTGTGTGTTTGCATAGAATTAATACATGAACAGCTTGACATTGTTTTATCTTGGGGAATACAAGATCCAAATGCATAAAGGGTGACGTTCTTGGCGCAAGTATTAGCTTACTCGTTAACAATTTTAAGGCCTTGTTTACAAGACATGGTACCATTTTCTGCCTCTAACGTGTCATTTATTTGTCAACATCTTTTAGCCAATTTGGGGATAAACATTTGCTGTGACACTAGATATTTGTATTTGTGCTATCAAATTACAAAAATGACAGAACTGGTATGGGTCGGGCTGGTATGAGACCCAAAGTGGTGGCGAGGTGTGGATTGCATTTTGAAATCTCCGTCAAGCAAGTTGCCTTCAGATGCACCTCAGAACTGGGATAAAAGAGGGTTCTGTGGCTCTACAAAAATGAGGAATTCGGGCCAAAGAAATGCATAAGATTGTTTTCAGCATCTGACATTTTATTGTTTACAAAAAAACCTTCTTTTTATCTCAACGTAGGAATTGGCATAAATAGTATTACCGGATGCTTGATGACTGCATTGCAACGAGACTCTGTGAGGCCCGTTACAGCAATATGAGCCAAAAATTCTATATTTGAATTCTTCTTTCAAGGAATAATGGGTAATCTCCACATGTTATGAAGATCTAGTTTTCCTTCGAGCCTTGGTTACTTTTGATTTAACTTTTTCCTAGTCGTTGTACTCAGATCCATTTCCCACTGCCCAATAAATCAATTATTAAAAAAAAAAAAGGAAAGTCTCCTAACTCTGCCATATAATAATGTACAGTAAATGAATTACTATTCTTTGATGTTAATTAGTTTCTCTAAATGATGTTTAAAAATATGGAAATGCTGGAATAAATAACCTCCTAGGAATGATATTTTCAGGTATAAATTATTTGGCGTCTTATTGTCCAACACACCATTCTTTATCTATGGCAGATCTCCTGTTCTTCTATTTGAATCCTAATGATTCAAAGACTGATTATTCTTCATTATGCTCTAAGTCTTTTCCATCATCACCTTTTGTCATTAATGGCAATTTCACATGATTAATAGAATCTATTTTTGTTTTACATCACAAGTGACATGGTATGACTGCTTATCAGTCTCCCGTCATTAAGTGGTGTGGCTTGACAATGGGCCCTCTGGCTTAGGTCGACGTGACTTAACAGGATAATGTATGGCTTCTCAGTTTTAGGTTCAAAATCTTTCCCTAAAGATAATATGTCTTCATTTTTGCAGCTATGGTCACTCCATCAGCCTGTCAGGTCTCCATTTTTAGCGATATCTGAGTTCCACTGGGCCACAGAGCTGCTAAAGACCTAATCAGTGCACCTTTGAGCATGCAAATTGGTAATAGTTGGAACACATTAAAAGTTTGACCACAAATGTGAATAATGTCATCTAAGAATGCATAACTGAAAACTGTTTTAATCAAACTTATAGTCGCAGGTAGAAATTCACATATAATTAGGCATACATTTCATGTGACATTTTGCTTTTTTGTAAAACAGCATTAGCTGCAAAGAATTGAATATATTGTGGATTTGCTCTAATCCACAAAGATCAAAATTATACATACAGGCACAAATATATTAAGGACTCTGAGTAAGTTTCTCATTGGAAACCATAAACCACTTCTTTGCAGAATTGGTGGCATTCATGTAAACTGATTGGTTTCCAGACACCAGTGGCAGTTTTTGATTTTGTCAATATGGATCACTGCACAGGGCAGCATGACCTGTGGGGCACCACAAACATTAAAAAAAAAATTATCAAGGTCGTAATAAAGTGGTATTTTTATCATGTCACCTACATAATGCAAAGTTAAACAAAACGTCTAGTTTTCTACGTTGAAATAAACTTTAAAAGGAAATAGCTTGGTCAGACCTCACCTTCCCTTTTCACTTCTTCTATAATCACAAATGCTTTACCAATTTAGAGACCTCATGACAGGCTTCATCCAAGAGCAAACTCACCGAGAGATTAGCCAGACATCACCTGCCAAGGAAGGTGGGGAAGCTGCTGCTGGTGCCACCAGCAGCAGTTCAGGTCAGCTGACTGCCAGAAACTGGGTTGCAGGATTGACATAGTAAAAAGAGAACTCACAGATGTCAGGCACTTGAGGGACAATTGATGTGACTTGTGACACCTTTAATGTTTAAATTTGCATTTAACATGGTCTGAATGTTGTAATTCAAGGCTGTAAAACAATGGGGAGTTAAATAAAATTGAAGGTT
The DNA here is from genome assembly GCA_903066815.1 of Brachyrhaphis roseni. NCBI lineage: Eukaryota > Metazoa > Chordata > Actinopteri > Cyprinodontiformes > Poeciliidae > Brachyrhaphis > Brachyrhaphis roseni. Next base: position 65,125 of record CAEFZY010027894.1, read on the forward strand.
TTACTGATACTGTTAGCTGCTTGACCTTATAATTTATAGTTTTTCAGCTTAAAAACAAAAATATATTCCGTACCACAAAAGTAGTCATAACCTTTAACCTTTTTCACATTTAGTTATCGTAGAACCAAAAATTTTAATGTGTAGTTAGATGTAACCAACTTTGTAGAATCAAAGTTTGCAGTTTCTCTTCTGCAAAATAGCTCAAGCTCAGCTTGATTCCATATAGTCTTTTTTTAATTAGACTTATGTTTGAACTTTGATTGGGCCACTCTAACATGTGTATGTTTTCTTGGCTTTGCTCTGTCCTCTCCACGTAGAGAATGCACGAGCTATCATGTACGGGAGTGCAAAAAAAAAAAATAATAAAATCTTCCTGAACAAACCCTGCGTGACATAAGTTTAAACCTTCTTGTCATGTAAAAGTTGAAAAATGGCTCACTGTGCGCTGCTCATCCTTGTCGGCTCACATACCGCTCCTAGGTCTTTAAGATGCTTTCGCATGAGCATTTGATGCCACACAAGATGTGTTTACTGGGCTGCAGATAATTCAGATGGATGGTACACGGTTACGCCGGATCTCGAGAGACCAGGACTTCATTTTGTAAAACACTCCACTATATCATTCACCATTATTCTTTATATTGTCTCGGTGTGCTGTCACATTCCAGGTACTTCTCTGAAATCTGTGGTGGAAGAGGTGAGATGTTTGTGATGATGACGATTGAAAACCATTCTCTGGTGTTGGGGTATGTTTTCTGTTCTTTTCTTTAGTTGGGTTTTTCTTAATGTCTTAATAATAGACTGTGTCAAGATGGGAACCTTCCAAACTCATGGAAGTTTAAAGAGTTCTATTGTTTATGTTGATGGTACTAGATACTCATGAACAAAATTGTTGGCACAGCTATGTACCAACAAGCTGTACCACTGAGATCACTGACATAACTTGAAACTGACAAAAGTAAAAATAAAAAATTACAGAAATTCAACCATTGAAAATCATGCATTATTTTTGAAAACTTCTACAGAATTATAAAAAAAAACAACAACTAGTGAAACACGCCTGAAGGTACCTCTGAGTTACTATTGATTAATTATAAGTGGAAGATATTCATATTCATATATATAAATATGAATATGAATATTCTTGAGTTAGATGATTGCATTTGACTGAATATAATGTTTAGTGCCTGTTTCATAATTGGTTACTATATCATGTTTTTATTGTGTAAAGCGCTTTGAGCTGTCTTGTTGCTGAATTGTGTCCGACAAATAAACTTGACTTTACTTGATTAAAAAAACTGAACATAATTTGACCATAGGAACATCCAAAATTAGGTGGTGTCCGCTAATTATCATTGCAGGTGTTCTGTCTGTTTAAAACGTGACAAGTAGTCACTATGCTTTTGGTGACATGGTGTGTACCAAATTGAGCATGAACCACGGCAAGGAAAGGAAAGAGTTGTCCCAGGAAATTAGAAAGAAAATCATAAGCACCTTGAGCCTATTGGGACTACAGCTGCACATATAACCCAGATGTTTTAGGACTGGAGACAACCTCCCTGGTCATGGCCGCAGGAGGAAAATTGAGGACAAATTGAAGAGAAGGATGATACCAAAGGTAACCAAAGAGCCTGGAACAACTTCCAAAGAAATTAAAGGTCAACTACAAGGTTAGGATACATCAGTGTCAGATCACACCGTTCCATTATTATTTGAGCCAAAGCGGACTTCATGGTGGACGACCAAGGAGGAAAGAAAAGCATAAAAAAAGGGAGACTGGAACTTACCACTGCATGTGACAAGCCCCAAAGCTTCTGGGAAAATGTCCTTTTGGACAACTGAGACAAAACTATAATTTTTCTTTTTTTTTAAGTGACATCAGATCAGTTCACAGATGCAAAAAATTAAGACTGTTGCCACTGTGAAACGCGAACGAATCTCAGTTCTGTTCAAGGGCTGCTTTGCTTTGTCTGGATATGGGAACCACTAAAAATCCTTGATTCAATGAACTCAGAGAACAGGAAGAGAGATACATCTGAATCAAATCCAAAATATGTCCATGTAAACGTCTAAAGATTATGACAAAAAACTTTAAATTATTTTTTTTTAATGGATCTGATTGTAAACCAAAAAGCAGTTTTTCACTTTACTATGTTCCAAATGATTTTCCAATGAAAAAGCTTGAGCAAAATAAATATCAAGATTTTTGAGGCTATGCTTCCTACATCACTTAAGTTGCTGTTTAATGTCAGGCATGGCACTTTAAGTAACAATCTATCCCCCTTTTTCACCTTAGTCTGTCCTGTTCAGACTATACTGTGAAATGCAAATTTTGGTAACAGATTGTTATTTCACAAATCAGCCTTACTGTTCACTATGTTAACGCTGAGACAATTCATTTTGTTTTATAATCTGCTTTATCTCTGGTACAGTTAAAATGTACCAGAGACACATGCAAATATGAGCTTCAGGGCTGGCTTTTATTTCTTTTGGAAAAGCTATGGAAGAAAACCACACAGTCCATGTATTTTTCCGAAAGATTTAGTCCACTGGGGCGAAACAACCAAAACTGAGCAGAAATTAATTCACAGTTGCAGCTGGGTGCTTTCTCTTCTCAAGGTGTGGCGCGAGTGAGGTGCTTGGTTGGGTAATGAGACAGATGGACAACACAGATTGCTGACATTAGCCTGCTCTTGATCTAGATCATGATTCCTCATCAAGCTAATCATTTATCAGTGGAGTTCATCGTGATTTTTGGAGGGGGTAGAGGACAAGCTGTGCAGCCCTGGCTGCTTCAACACTTGACCGCATGGAAAGATGGCTTCATGGAGCGTGCTGAAATGAAAACATTGGGGGTCTGTTGTGAATGCCGTTACTCTACAGATACAAAGTTTGAATGCTTTTGAGACAGTCTGCTTAAGTGGTACTTTTGTTTTTAAATCAAAAATTTTTAAACCTCTGAAATATATTAAATTGCATTAAAATATTTTAAGTTTAAACTGAGAAGGGCAGGATGTGGATGTTCTAGACACTTGTTAAAATAGCTCTTCAGAAAAGGAGATGGCAGAATAATTCAATGTGCAGTGTTAATCGTCAGCTCCATTCAAAAGGTCCTTTTCTAATACTGGCTTTGGTTTTGTGAGTCATTTTGTCGCAGGACAAAAACACTCTTGACTTTGAAATCAAGATATGGTCATGAACTGTGTCTTCAGAACCGAGGTAAGGTGCCAAACCCGGACTTTAGACCAAGGTACAAATTAAAACCTAACTGCACTGAAAGGTTTCCTTTGTTTTATATTTGTCGTTTCAATTTTTTCTTTATTTTTTATTTGCAAATTGAATTGTACTCTATTTTATCATTAACACCCTCTTGGGTCCATTGTCCTTAAAAATATTTTCAAAAGTTATTCAAAATCTATTGTCAGTATAGTGATTCATTTAGTCTTTTAAATAAAAAAAATAACTGTGGTTCTTGTGAAAAAAACAAAACATTTTAGATTTGTTATGTTTGTTCTTTTCAGTTGAATAGCAATCGACAGTTTTAACGAGACAATTTTCCAAACTGAGCTTTTAATCTTAAGAGTGAAACGTTGTGCTATCAAAGCAACTAAGCTTACAACAGTTCCAGGCTACTTACTACATTTATTCAATCAGAACTTACCGTGCCACAGGGAAAAATCCTAATATTTCTTGAAATGCACCATCAGGCCTGACATATTGGCCTACACTGTGCCGCCCATCTGTTCACAGCTGGGCACAGTGGAAGCAGGAAGTACAGGCCAAAGTCTGTGCCACAGGAATACAGAAGGGCAAAGAGGGAGAGGCATCCACACAGACTCCACAATCTACGAAAATAAAATGGAAAGTGTACCAGTGTTTTCCCTGTGAATTTACCATCTTTTTGTATGACCTAGCTGGAGACGAATGGCTTCATTTTCTCTTGCCCTCGGTTAAAGTGGCATCTTGGTCCACTCACTGCTGCTCTCTCCAACCCAATGTTGCTAGAATGTGGAGCAAAGTATGCGGCCTGTGCCAAGGATCGTGTTTGCCAGGAAGACACATGAGCAAGGACAGGCAACATAAAGGCTTGCAGGCGAATTGGATTTGAGTAATGAGTCACACTGTCACATCAGACAGAGATATAAAATGAGCACCTGGGACTTCAGCAGACTGTAGAAAACTACAGAAGAACACAGTTATCAAAACCAATATATACTGACATGTAACAAGGAATCTAGGGTCCATAAGAAATTCTGCCATATTTACCCAGATTAATAAAAGTCTGTACTTTTGTTTCCTTGCAATGTCATCGGGGTGTTAGTGCCTACCTCCAGCACTGCTTGGGTGAGAGACAGAGTTCACCTTGGTCAGGTTAACAGTGCATCTGCGCATATTGTAATTTCCAGAGTATAAGCCACCACTTTTTTCAAATTCTTTGAACACTGCAGCTTAAAGTGACATTGAGAGTGACAAGGAAGGAAGACTGCATGTGATTAACTAATTCTGAGGTTCTTCAATTAAAGAAGACTATTTTCGTGGTTTAATTGTGCAGGAGGAAGATGGAGGTAGCAATCAATGACTTTTTCTTAGTGGGCTATTGTATTTTGTTTTAATCAGTCATGTTACAGTCATGTTTGGAAAATCATTTATGGTATGTATTTGTGTACATTACTGGTACATATTTCATTAAAAAGCTAACGAAAATCATATTTTTACATAAATATATCATGTCACTATGTGTACACCAGCAGGTTATAGACAAGTGTGGCCTATATATGTACATTTCTATTTTTCTTTTTGAAAGTGACGGGTGTGGCTTATATTCAGTTGTGCTCAATAGTCCAGGAATTATGCAAACTTTGTGTAGCAAGACGTCAGGCCTGAATCAAACCCAGGATTGTCTAATAGAGAGAATGAAAATAATTAACATTTCCAAGTCTTCCAGCAATTCAAGTTCTAGGATCATTGAAATTAAACAACTATCATATGTTTACCCTACTGGTATCTACTTAATTAGTTTTGTGCTTTCTCACACCAATGTTGCAAAACATAAAAATAAAATAACTGTATCCTTTTTAATAGTTTCTTATGCTGTTTGAGCTTCATGTCACTTTTTTTAAATGTCACTGATACAACAGCTGACTTCCGTGTTTTCCTGCTGTAGCAACTTCCACACTCAAGAGTGTTGTTACAGCGACCTGGAAGCATGCTAAATTACTGTAACTTGATCAGACGATAGATGATAAAGTTTGAATCTATAGCAGTTTTGCTTTTTTTCTTTCTATATTTCTTTTGCAGCTGTGTTTATGAAATAGACCTGAGGACAACGCTCATTCTATTGGTATCACTTATTCTTCTACAAGAACAAGTATCCAGGCCTCAACCCTCAGCCTATCCACATTCATTCATGTGGGACTAGATGAGAGCTGATGGAGTGGCCATTTTCATGTAACTGTAATACAAAAATATAGCGCCTCTTCAGATGCTAAACATAGGCTTGGTTTTAAGTACCATGACTTAAAAGTAGTCATGGCACTTTACAAATGGAGTTTCTAGTTTTAAAGACATAAATAGATTGCATGTGACATCAGATTTCTAAAGAGCTATGCAGACTCACTTTGTGCTAAAACAATCGGGCCCTGTTAAACAGAGAATGGCAACTGCTTGTACAAGGCGCTTCATTTCCATTGGCAGCTCCCTTAAACTTGCCTGCATTGATTAGTCATAATCACCTCCAACCATACAAAGGAGAATAAATGGCAAAAGCTTCTTACTGCATCTCTCCTATTCTGTCTGCAGCAACCAGCCCTCTAATCCAATTATGGTCACACGCCGCTCAAGGAATCTCGCCTGAAATCAGCCTTTGTTGTTTCATCCATGTGAGAGCAGCATTTACTCAATCATTGCCACAGCCGCTTGGATGAGTCTTTTGTTAGATTGTAATAATGTTACTATCAGCATTCTTAAATACTAACATCATTCATTTAGTAATGGCACCAGTAGTTGAAAACACTAGCTAATCAGTGGATGGTTTAACAAGACGTTTAATTTTGCTGCCTTGGTCTTTCTTAATTATGCAAATTACAAAGGTAAATGCCTTGAGCCTCGAGTCAAAATGTTAAAAGGTATTCCCAACCTTTTCATTCGACATTACTGTAGACTCAGAGTAGTCATTAGTTTAGACACTGTTAAAAATACAGGTTTTGTTGTGTAAATCCATTTAATGAACTTTTTTACAACTGGAGCAAGATATCTACCCTGTATATTAGGAAAAAAATTCATTTTTATCCTCACAATATATCAGACTGTTTCATAATTTAGGTCAGTTAGGGTCAATAATAATTTTTTGCTTATTGCTATGATAAGAGAAATATCCTCTCATCCTTTCTGGTTTTAAAAACCCTTAAATCCAGAAGTTTATATACATGAAAAATAGGCACACAATTTTTTTTCGCTTACTGTTTGAAATTAAATCAGACCCAAAGAGTTTGACCCTTGTCTTACAGTTCAATGGCTGGGCTACCAAATACTGAAGAAGTGTATCTAAACTGATTTTAAAGAATTTGATAGATATATCTCTGACATAGTCTTTGTCTCATTATTGTGGCATAATTTTAGTAATTTTGACCTAAAACAAGCACCCTTTCACCATAAATTTAGACAATGAGAATAAGCTTCTGGTTCAGTTGAAACCAGAAGCTTACACTCACTGAATGAAAACATAGGTACACCCTTTTTTCTCACTGTAAACTGTAATTGATAAACTTTGTTTCAATCAACTTTTTTGTCATTTTTGACATAAAATAGTAAGGTTAATCACAATTACTTCATGATTTACCAAGGAGGGCAAATGAAATATTTACTGTAAAAATACAATATGCTAAACTGCTACTTCTCTCATCATCCTTTGCATGTAATGTACTGTATTCTTCTTCCACCGGAGGAACATTTTTGTCTCGACGAAGCTGAATGTTAGTTAATTATTTTTGTTATCTTCCACCATGGCTTGAGGCTCTATCAAACTTATATGCATGCAGTGGAGATAAGAGCTTATTGGCTAAGAGAAGCTGACGGTTTTTTAATCATAAATACAGGCGGCTCTGCTCATCAAAGCACCACCGTCTGTAGTCTGTGTGATCTTCCCAAACTTGGCCCACTTCTGGTGCTTTGGTTCTGCTCCGTGTTTTTGCTAAACTCACTGCTTTAATAGTAAATGCAGCTCTTACTGACAAATTTGATCCCGAACAAGTAAAGGAATAATTTTATCTACGTCTTTTTTTGTTATTTTAGTCACATTTACTCATAGCTTAAACATTTTTTAAATCATATTTATTAAAAATATATATATTTTTCTGTTGTTTCAAGGACAGCTTTCTAAGTGGAAAATCTAATTCTGGAGGGAGTTCCTCCTGAAAAGCTACACAGTCATAGTTTGAGTGGTCTCTAGGCATTCATGCTTGCTAAAACGGCCAAAGCAATTCTGCAAAGAAGAACGGGCCAAAATGCCTCCACCATTTGTTATTCCAAACACTCCATGGTAGTTGTTACTGCCAAGTAAGGTTTACTTTTTCACATAGGGTCAGATTGGTTTGGATAGCTTTTTCCCCCTATAATAAATGAAATCTGCATTTGCAAACTGCTTTTTGTTTTTACGCACACATGGCAAAATACAGCATGCATGAAATAGTTTAGAGATAAAAAATACAAGTAGGTTGGGAAGAAATGGCAAAGAGGGGGAATTGAACCAGAGACATTAGGTAGCAAATACAAAATAAACTTTATTGCATAAAAAGACACTTAGTGTTGTTTATACTTTTAAACGAAATGGATATGACATTCAGTTCTGAAAAATGTATGCATATAAGATTGTTTAAGAATGCATTATCCCACTTTAGAAAAGACAGGTGTTACGTTATGTAAGTCGTCAAGTTCAGTTCAAACTTGATTAAGCTCTTGTTGTCTTTATAGCAGCAAATCCAAGAAGCTTAGTCCTTCTCTTATAGGTGTTGCTTAAAATTACATTTACTTTACTGAATAACTAAGTAATAAACATAACAGTTTGAATTAAAGAATAATTTATTCTCCTTTAGAAGAAGTTAAATTAATCACAGTGTGGTTTTATTGTTATTAGTAGGTCATTTGATACATTTCTTCTAATTTTGCTTTTTAACCAACATAAAGAATGATGGTTATATACATATTTTCATAATATGTCCAGTAAGACAATAAACTGGCAACTTGTACTAAAACAAAGAAAAATACACTTCTTACAAGTAATGGTTTTTTTTTTGTTTGTTTTTTTAAAAAAGAAAAATAGCAGATGAAATCGAGAAGCGGCCCACATTTCGCTCTAGGTATTGATACAGAGTGGGAAGAGGTTAATCTATGTCTCTAAAAATTATATCAGTGTTTTCTTTATCACTTTTTTGCAGTTCATTGTTTTCAAAATAATGAACGGTGCAATATTTGAATACTTAAGGTGTATTGTTTAGGATTATATAAGTTGGTATGCTATTCTTATGTACCCCGAATAGAAACAAATGTGGATAGATGTATTAAATGTCTTGAATAACTCCTTTTGTACAAAAAAATAAGCTTCCTTTGTGGTTAAAACCACAAAGAAAGCAAGACGGCCTAATTTTTCAGTCAGTTCTTCCTGAACAAATTACAACATCGTTTTGTCATTCCTTAACTAGTTATTTTATTAATCTTTCATCAGTTTTTTATTAGCCAATGAATTGTTCTTGATCATTTTCAGATGTGTTTTCTGATGTCATGTATCATCTATAACACTCTGTCCTACATGGTGGGTGTGCGTTTCAAAGTTACTGGGTCTCTTTTTTGTTTTGGTCTTTTTAGTGTTGACAACATTAGACTGAACAGCGCTAAGAGATGCAGGCACTCTTCCTTGGCTGCGAAGTGTACGGGGCCACTGTTGTCTTGCCAGCTGTCATTACTGATGTTGACTGCAGTGCGCACAGCATGTTGGCTTTTACAGAAGGTGACAGCGCCGGTTCCATTTTCCTCTCTGTTCTGAGCAGGCATGTTTTATTTGCAATTAAGATGTTGTCGAGGAAAAGTGATGTAAAAACTCGGCATGACGACATTTCCCTTTTGGTGCTGAAATCCAGTCTGTCACATGCAGCAGCAGCTCAAAACTGTACTTGTAAGCTACACGCAAGTGTAGTTTCTTTTTCCAGAGACATTTTGGACTTTTGTTTGTTGGAGCGGGTTGAACTCCCCCATGTATGTAATACTGTACATTTGGTCAGTTTGGGCACAATAGCTTGAAGTACAACCAACTTAGACAGCTGACTGACAGTTCAGAGCAGCATGAGAGGGAGGGGAAAGACTGTTTTCTACTTTTTAAAGCTGGAGATTTATGGCCTGTCTCTGGCACTTCACTAAAACAACTTTAGACCACATGAGGTGTAATAACTTGAGCATGGCTCAGATTCAAAACTAATACCGCACCACAGGAAAGGTTACCTGGATTTTATAATCAATCAGCATTTCAGAGGTGATCAGCAGCTTCCTATCAGAATTGGCTCTCGGGTCAGATTATAAAGGAGATAGGTTGATGAGTAGCTGGGAAAGTAACACATACACACAATCCTCTTATGTGATTCAGACATCAATAGACTTGAATACTCTGTGGTGTAACAATAGACGATTGGAGAGTGTTCTTTTACCAGGGATTGTTCCACCCATGGGACAATATAGACAGAGGATAACCTTCTATAAACTCTCTATGCAATTCAATAATCAAAGGTCTGAGAAATAGTTCTGGTCTGCAACAGGGCAGGAAACAAAGACAGAACAGGCCCAGAATCTATGAGGCAGTAATCAGGGTAAGTGAAGTAAGGTTCAAATCACAGCACAGGCATGAATGAGGCAAAGGGTATGGTCAGGATGCAGCAAACAGGTCAGGTACATAATCAGAAACACGACCATAAAACTGCTAAAAGGGAGTGACAAAGATGAAGATGTAATTTGGAAGTGAGGGATCAGAGGAGGAGTTTGCATAAGCCGCAGCACAGGTAAGAGTCATCAGCAATTAGCGCCAGCCCCTCCTTTACACAGCAGGCAAGAGGAACAGCATGAATCATTGAAGGAAACACAGGGAACAGGGAAATGATGACAGTAACAGTATTATGCAAAGTTTTAATGGGCTTGAACCTAAATTGTATTTCCCATTCTCTGAATCCAGGGTGTAATTACAAAGATACAAAGAAAAATGTACTGGTGAGGAAGAAGACACTGAAATATTAGGCGTATTACTTGACCTGGTTGGTAATAAAAGCAATTGCTTCAATAAGAAGCAGAAAGTCTAAAAAATATACTATTTCAGCAGAGTCGAGTGCATAATCTGAGGCATGACTTATTTTCATTCAATAATTGACAATGCCCACATTGAGGTCTATAGCAAATATTTCTAGAATAACCAGCAGAAATCTAAATTGTAAAATTTATCTTCAAAATTGAAGCCTAATAATCATCAGAAAGCAATTTTAAGCATGCCAAACAAAGTTGTCAGAAACTGTTTGGTTTGGCAGCTTCAAAAGAATAAAGCTCTGCATCTCAAGCCTGGCATATTAAAAACTATGATGGCAACGCATGAACTCCTGCTCACCTTCCTGCTTGTCGATAAAATCCTATTCATTGGCAGCGGCTGCAGATAGGACAGACACACACACGCACACACACACACACGCATGTATGGCTCCCGTGGATCTGCTGGAATTGGTAATGACACAATCCATCTCTAACCCATTTCCAATTCAGCTCTGGGAAATGAGATAGGATGGTAATGGAATCTCATTGATCTGAGTTTGCTCTCATGTTTATGGTCTATAACTGTGGAAGCCATTTCTAATGTTCTTTCTCATGTCAGCCTTTTTTGCATACTATCATATTTGTAGAAAATTCTGCTCAGCTTTAGAAGTAGGTGCAAACTACACACATGGGGTCATTGATTTTTAGTTAGTACCTAAAATGTTTTAGTGATTGTTTTGTCACAAATACAGTGTTTAATGTCTATACAGATTTCAAATAGGTCATCCATAAAATGGGTTATTAATATAAGCGTTAAGCCATTCAAACTAAACAAGGATTCACTGGCCAAGTAATCAATGCTAGCTTTTGGTTAGGTTTGTTAAAAGTCTTGCACAGTTCTGCACATGGTAAAGGTTTGACCTGCTACATTAGTACACTGCAGGTGCAGCATGGTGCATGTGTTCGTCATGGCAACCGGGTATTTATATTGAATATTTTTAACTTAAATGGAAAAACAGAGTTATCATTTATTTGTCTACATAAATGTTTGGCAGTATGACAACAACTAGGCCCTTGTATTGTCCCCCCAAAAATTCAAAGCATAGAAAGTGTGATGAATGATTTAGATTACTTTATTTATTTATGAATTTTCCCATCTCTAATGAGATGTTTCAATGGCCGACAAAATATTCATACCCATTGGACTTTTTCATTCATTTAGTTATACTGTCACTAAATATAACACAAAATATTGCAAGCTGCTTTAAATATTTCTGACAATTCAGTCTTCTTTTGCATGGTCGTCCATACCACTGATTAAATGCAATCACTGTCAGAATTCATGTGAACGTTTTACCATCACATGTGCAGAAGAAGAACATAGATCACTTACAGCGTCGTACTGTTCCCGGCAGTAATAATGGATGCTGCCGTTTATTATTCAGCAATGGTATTGAGCAGTGGTGGAAAACACTTTTACTAATCTACTAATGCACTATTAGGGGAGCAAATGTTTTGTTTAGCGCATTAGTGTTTTTGCCAACTTTAAAAGCATTTTGCACACTTAAGTCTCCCTAAATATTTTTTTTTTCTGGATGAACTCTAAAGCTCTAATTTACTTGGCTGTTTTGTAAACTTTCAGTTGAATAAAGTTTTACATCTGTGTTAAAGTTTTAAAATTCTTCAAGCGGTTAAGATGTTGGTAAAGACTGGGGCGTGCCGTGGTGGCGCAGGGGGTTAGAACGCGCCACGTTTGGAGGCCTTAGTCCTCGACGCGGACGTCGCGGGTTCGACTCCTGGTTCCGGCGACCTTTGCCGCAAGTCTTTCCCCCTCTCCTCACCCTCTTTCCTGTCTGCCTACTGTCGCAAAAAATACGAGCCACTAGCGCCGGAGAAAAAAATGGGGAAAAAAAAAAGATGTTGGTAAAGACTGTTTACGCAGTCTTTACCAAGGTAGGTCTTCTCACATAACCCACCTGTTATACGGTGCAGCAAACAATGTTTATTCCATAAGGCATCTCTGTCGGACTAAAACTTGTTGTTCTACAGTTTAAAATCGTACTGCATCCTGTTGTCTTGCGTGCTTTCTGACCACAATCTTACTGTGGTCAATTAGGCAACAGAGCTAGCAATACTCAACTTATGAAAGGTCTGCTCCAAACAATCCCTTCCTGTAGCGCAACCATACAGGTAGGTGTGCAATAACAAGGATGACCCCGTTGAGGGTGTAACACATGTTGTGACGTTGGCACATGGCGGGTATAAACATGGTTGAATTTAGCACATTAGTATTAACTTCAATTGAATACAATGTTGGTATGGTGATTTAGTGTTAGCTGACTCATGTTAGTTATTAGTCCTTTAAGGTTAGCACTACTAACCTTTCAGACAGCTGTTCCCATGACTGGTATTGGGCATTGTCACACAAGAACTTAAACCAAGTACTTCCCTGTCTTTCCATTGCTTAGCTCCATCCAAAGTGTGCTCACTGCAGCTATTGTTTATGTTTGGATTTGTTATTATCTGGCTTCCTCTGGTGTAGAATTCTGGTGCCTGTCTCGCATCAAGATGTAAAAGTCAGATAAAATTCCACTAATGTTCAGACTGCAGATATTTGAAAACTATAGGACATGTACAGTAGCTGATTTAGTGCCACATATAGAAGGGACTATGAGGTCTGGGTCAATTAGACTGCCATATAAAAAAAAAGAGTGTCATTTAGGCAAAACATTCAAATTTGGGTCAACATGCCCTCTGACGTTGCGTGAGTGTATTCCATTTGTTTTGGCGGTCAGAACTGTAGAAACATACTCAGCTAACTGTAGATGATCACCAAAGAAAATATTAAGTAAAATCACTAGAAAGATAGAAACTGAATTGCTGCTTTATGCATTTGAATGGACCAGATTCTTGTCACAGTAAATATGTAGTATTTTTAAGGGCCATCTATAGACATTTCAGTGCATAAATTAATTCAACACATACACAAAGATTGTGTACGCTTCAAATGATTGTTAACATGTCTGTTTTTAATTCAAGTATGTTTCTAGATATCTGTAACAGTTTCAAATTACAATATAATAATACTGGCACAAAAAATGTTACACTGGATTTGGTTATTGACTCTGATTAGTGTCTCTTTTCACAAACTGCAAATAGCGCTAATTTTGGCTTTATTTCCACAATCTTCTTGTCCTCCTTCCAGACTTTTGCATTTCAGGACTAACTGTAGACAGATGCTGACAGATTCTTCAATCTAAGCAGTGGATCTCTGCAGCGCCTCCAGAATTACCATAGGCTGCTTCTCTTCTGTGAGATGCTCAAACCTTGCAAAACTGCTTTAAAACTGAAATGCTTTAACCTTCTCATGAAAGTTCTGCCTCATCTGTCTTGTGTGTGTCTTGGTCACCATAATGCTGTTTGCTCACTAAAGTTCTCTAATAAACCTCCGAGGTCAGCTGGATTTATACAGAGATTAACTTGCACATAGGTGACCTCTGTTTACTAATTTATTACATCAACTGGATAAAGTGGATTTTATTTAGTATCAAAGTAAGAGGTGCTTAATACATAAACATTTTTATCTTTAGAAAAGATTAAAAACCTTGATCATTTTCCTTCTACTTCACAAGTATACTTTGTCAATTACATCCCAATTTGTACTTCTAATGAAATAAAAAGTAAAAAACTTGGAGTGTGAATACTTTTGCAGGCCACCGTAAAATCAAATGACTTTCATATAAAAGTATATAAACTTTAAAGTTCTCTCAGTCCCCCACACATTCACACCTTTAAATACCCTGTCTACCTTTTCTTCTACTGGCTACATTCTAGCCAACCCACAGTTAAATGCTTTTACACAGTCACATATTTCTCTTTCATACTGGGCTGACTGTGCAAGACTGCCGCAATATGGCTTTCCATTACATCACAAAACATCAAGTCAAGTGTGAAATTAACTGACGAGATGACACGTCAAGATTGTCCCTTGCAGATGAGGAGCAAAGAGAATGGTCCGCATCAATCCATGAAAAACATACACTATATATTAAAGATGAAATAAAATATCAATGGTAATAAGCACATTAAAGGTGTTCGGCAGCAACCTAGAGGGCTGCAACTGTGGGAACATACGCATGCAATCCAGTACTTGTTCTCATTACATCTCCTTTCATTAAAGTAAAAGCAAACTGCTCATTTAGAGGGCAAGTTTTATTTCCTCTTATCACAGGAAGTCAATGTCAGTTGACTTTATTGTTTACCATGATGAGTCCCTATTTTCCTCCCCTATGCCGTTTTAGTTTGACGATTATGGCTGACTGTGTTATATAATTCTGCCATGACAGCACAGAACTTTGCAAAGCCACTTAGTTAAAAGCATTGCTATGAGGGGATGCATTAAACATCACAGAAGCTCACATGTTGACACTTCTCTTTGTTTTGACAAATCAGTTTCACATTTGCAGCTTGCTAAGATTAAAAAAAAAAAAAAAATACAGATCAAAAATGCTGGCAGCCTACAGATGTCACTCAAATACACACAAGCAATGCAAGTGCAAAACATTGCTCTTTGGGTTTACACTTGCTTGGATACAAAGAAATAAATGCATCGAAATGGTCTTTTTTGGTAGATTTATCAAAGAAAACTACAAGGACATCCTTGGACATTCAAGAATAGATTGATAGATTTTGAACCTTTCTGAAATGCTAATATATCAAATGTCTTCAAATGTCAGCTTAAAGCAGATTTTTTTCTGTTCCACTTGGCTAAAAACACAGAGGTTCATAGCAATAAACAGGATTCATTGGATAATGGATGAATATAAAATGCATAATCTGTATATTTCCCATTTGAATTGTTAAAATAAAGTAACAGATACTGCATTTTGCTGAGACTTCATTTCTCCTTCTGTTCTGACTCTTGAAACTTTAATG
The DNA here is from genome assembly GCA_903066815.1 of Brachyrhaphis roseni. Lineage (NCBI taxonomy): Eukaryota > Metazoa > Chordata > Actinopteri > Cyprinodontiformes > Poeciliidae > Brachyrhaphis > Brachyrhaphis roseni. Next base: position 80,335 of record CAEFZY010027894.1, read on the forward strand.
TTCAGTTGGATTTGAAACGACAAACTTAAAGAAAGCTGCGCTGCGTGCACTAGTGCCAATTTCTAAGATGCACATTATTGGGATGAATATAAACACCAGTCCAAAATGGTAATTTGGAATCCATTATTATCTCCTGAGCTCGTTTAATGAACTAGTTAGACCTTCAGGATCGTTCACAGCGACATAACATTGCCGCGGTGTAGCAAAGTGAGTTAACTGTGTGAATGCATCGACCCTGTTATGCTGAAGAGCTAAAGGTTAATGTGTAGGCCATCGATCTCGATGAGGCCTTTTACTTAACAGCGCAGATATGTGTTCAATAAAGGCCTCGCAGCTGCCATTTGTAGCAGCTAATTTTTAGATTTAACCAGCTTTTTGGATCCTGCACATGGCTCCAGGGAATGCACCCACTGACTTCATACATTGCATCATGCTAAACAGATTACATGAAGGCATCCAGAGCAGTGCTTCCAAAACTTGTCAGTCTTTGACCCACTAAATTCAAATACTGCTAAAGAATCTGTAACCCACTTATCTCCAGCCCTACAATTCATTTTAAGTAGGAAAAGCCATCAAATTTGCTTAATGTTATACTCAGTCACCAGACTAATAACTAATAACACGAGTTGACAGCAATTAATTTGTGTGTATGTAATGCATTGAAACGGTAAGAGAAATCCATAGAGGTTCTAAAATACTGATGCTACTTCATCAGTATTTTGTCATCATTACTTTTTTGTAGCAATAATCATTTTGGCAAAAAGAGTTCTACTTTAATTTCATCTAGACCACGGTACATGTATGATGGTTGGACGTCATACCACCCGTAACATAAATAATTGCTTTTTTTTCTCTCTTTTTTTTTTTTAGATATAAAGGTTCTAACCAGAACCTTTGTATTTGCATGTTTAAATATAAGACACAGGCAACATCCATAAGCAAATGGACAACAAAACCAACTCTCTTGACCCACTGGGGTAAATTTTTACATCCAAACTTGATCTGATGGAATGCTGGAAAAGACTATTGTTGCCTGCAAGTTCTGCAAAGCCACGAGATCGCCATGACATCATTGTTTAATAAAATTCTTACATATTCTCTCACTGTGGTGACATTCAGTAAATATAAATCATTTTGGCAATTTCAACTGAGCCAAAACAAGAGCAGTTTGGTCTGATTCAACTTCAGGCAGTGAGAACAAGAGGTGCATGTGTCTCTTCATTTGGTGTATGTAAAATTCTGGTTTCAACTGTACATCTTATAAGAGATTTCTTTCTTGGATGTGGATCAAACCAACGCAGGAAGTTGCAGGAAAATCCATAAAATCAGTAAACACATCATAAACATGATGGCGCAGTGTATTAGATTTGTTATCCCAGAAAACTGTCAGGAAGACAACACTCAGATTGACTTCTCTGTGGACTCCCTTTTGCCTATTACTGAAATGAATGGTTTCAATATCGGAGCAATGGTGTGTTAAGAATGAGAGGAATATCATTAACGGGAAAAGATGCTATTAAAACATTTTATTTCTCCGAAGGCCTGGAAGTGAATCTTGCCACTGAGCAGAACTACTTTTGTTTACAGAAGTCACGCCACATTCACACCTCAACAGTTGATCATAATTGAGATTATCATATTAAATACCAGAAGATGTGATTTCATTAGGAGGTGTTGTGGATGAAAGAACAATTTGAATTCTTTTTGATTAAGGTCATATAGATGCTGGTTTAAACCCGCGCTGCAGCACATGAAGTCTTTTTCCTTACCGATATCAAATCAGACTCAACTTTTCCTGTTTTAGGTGAGTGAGGATTGCTTAAATTATTCTCATTTTCTAAATACCAAAACACAGAGAATCTTTTTTTTTTTTCATCATTTCATATTACTTTCTTCAAACTCAGTACTTAAGATACATTTTAATAGTATTTGATAGAATTACCCTCTAAATTGATACAATTTAGACACCACTGTTATGGTGTCTAAATTGTAGACATCATGACAGGTGTCTACAATTCAATCGTAGACAACGATTGAATGATTGAATCATTCAATCGTTGAATGATCTGATAATCGTTGAATATCCCTGATTCAACAAACCTAAATGAAATTTTGGCTCGATAGCAGGTCTCTGCAGAACACTGACGTGCTGAGGAAGAAGTTGGAACCGTTTTAATCATTTGTGCTGGAGAAAAGACTAATCTAAAACATGTAGGATACTGGCCTTTGAGGACTGACTCAAAGACTGACCCCTGCTTTGTGACATACGTCAAATGTTTGTTTCATTCCACCAAGCTTCTCACAATAGATAGCTGGAATTTCCTCCTCACAGAACTGGTGTAAACAGGCCAGATGTAAATTTTCCGCTCTGCCCTAGGATTTTCAGAAAGAAAGACCGACAGGCAGGTTGGTAGCAGTGCTGCAATGCAACACTGCTATCAACTTCTCCATCTTGCAGCTGTGCTTATTTTTTGTTTGAGATCTAGCAAGTGTAGGAAGGTGATGTAGTTAAAAGAGGGTAGGGAATAATACATTTTTACTTCAACTATCTACAGTTTGTTTTTCGTGTTTGACATTCTTGCGCACATCTTTAAACAGACCGTCATGTCTGGTAAAGATGCGTGTAAAGCTTTAAAACTAATTGTTATGTAGATCTGATGATCCCGAGTTGCTACATTTTTAACTGCAGTTTAGAAACATTTTAATTTTCACACTGATTGTAAATATGGATGTGTTCAACATATATTAGTTTTACTCAAATAGCATGTTCTCCTAATTTGAAGTGATGGATTACAGCAGTGCATTGCTTTTTATGTATTTTAGGTCACGCGATTTGTAAAATATGCAGTTGGGTGATGGATTCTGGAGGGAAAATGTTACAAAGACAGAGCAAGATATTCCATTGAATAAATATTTTTACCTCTATCATTTACTTTTAAGCAAACAGACTCATAAAAATACACAAAGTGTTGTCCTTATTCATTTTTAATAAGGAATGCACCTGACCTTACCATTTTAAGTCATCCTGCTAACTGGCTAGGTACAAACATGCAGGATTAAACCAAGAGAACCTGCAAACCAGGTTACATTATTATCCTGAGTAGGAGGAGAAAATCCTGTCTCTGGTGTTATTATGAAACAAGAAAAACACCTGTTCCCAAAATCACTGAAGCTTGCAATTTAATTTTATCAGCCCACAAACAATCACTCATTATGTCGCTGGAACGATGATAGAAAGCAGTCATCTGTGAAGCCCTCCATTCTTGGGCACGATGCATAACCAGAGCCTCCTATTTCTTCAGGGAGGAACCTGTTCAGCTGAATCCTCACTTGTGGCAGCAACACTGGTTATTCAGCAAATGTCACGGTCTATAATCTTTTAATACCCCTTGAAAAAAAAAAATAGAGGCAAATATATGTCCAATACTAGCTTCCAAAATAATTAAGTGAGTACTTAACATTTAATTGAACAAATTCTCGTTTGAAATAAACTCAGCGGTCATTTGTTTTCCTGACAGACATGGTAAAAACATGTCTTGGCCTCATCCTGATAGGGATTTGCCTTTGGCTGACTGGCAGATGTTTAACAACTGGGGATACATAATCCAATATAGAATAGCCTAACAGTGTGGATAAGAGAGGCTTCTAAGTAGTAGTTGGCCCTGAGTAAAGCTTGCTTGTGTCCATCATGTACATAAACTCATTTTCTTAATACTCAGTGCAAAAGTGTTTGATCCCAAGTTGATTTCCCAAGTTTTCCCACATACAAAAACATTAACTGCCTCAAATTGTTGTTAGTTTTGCTTAAAGGGGGAGGGGGGTATTATGTAGTCTGACCATTGACTTCCTGTTTAATTCAACTCAGAAAAAGTTCTCACTTCCAGCAGAGTCTGGGACTTCTCCCCTTGATTTGGATTCTCTCAGGTCAATTTTTGACCGAGTCAATAAGCAAACAGAATGAGTTCTGACCAATGTTTATTTTCTGCACTGTTAGAATTGCACTCTGCCTATAGTTTTAGCCATCGCAGGCTAGGAAGTCATTCAGTCCATGTTGGCCACACTTATAAATATTGAATTATATATATTTTTTGCAGCGCTAGTGGCTCGTATTTTTTTTGCGACAGTAGACAGACAGGAAAGAGGGTGAGGAGAGGGGGAAAGACATGAGGCAAAGGTCGCCGGGACCGGGAGTCGAACCCGCAACATCCACGTTGAGGACTAAGGCCTCCAAACGTGGGGTGTGCTAACCCCCTGCGCCACCACAGCACACTCCTAAATAAACAAGGGGCCAGATTAGAGTAACGCGCTACTGATGTGTTGATGGCACAATTGTTTGTGACATTTCTGCTCAAGCTATTTACTGATCTGTCAGGTTTCTGATATGCGTCCCCCCCAATGACAGACTCATTCCTATACCCTTGCTCCCATGGCAGCCATTCTGGGGTGCCTTATACATACAATTCGCCGCCTATTTACTTCAGTTCCCAATCAAGCAGCAGCAATCAGCAAACACTGTGGGCAAAATCCCAATACCTGTGGTTGATAAGTATCACTGGTCACCTCATTTAGAAACGTGCCACTTGTACCATTTGTTTTTCTGCCTCTCCATGTATATGACAGCACAACAAATCTTACCCGATATTAATAGCCATATAACTCGCTTTGAATCTGTAAAAGTAGTTCTGCTTCACAGCGTAGGATGATATTGAGCATTTAATTGTATGTTTGATGGACTATTGCAGTTGCTGTGCTGACAAAAAATGAGAGAGACAAAAAAACAAAGGCATTTTGTTATCATTAGTTTAACAATGTCACTTCACATTCATTAAACCACACTGTGGACTTGGCAGATTTCTGCAAATCACTAAAAAAGGGAAAATTGCAATCAAAATTATCATTTAGTTTAACACTGACTTAAGCTCTGTTCAGACATTTGTCAGATAAGCAAAGCATTAATTTGTGACAAAAAATTTGAATGCCATTTGCTCAGACTGCCTACCAACGAATGGGATTTATAGAGTTTTTCATTGCAAGATTAATCTAAATATTCCAAACTCATTTATGATCCCAAGTGCCTTTTGTACTCTGAAATGTGGTCGTAGCTGATTTCTCTACAAATGGCTGTTGTCAAAATAATGGCATACAGATTAAGCCTTCCCATTTGTTTCCATGATTGAGGCTGTAGCTCGGCTAATAAATTGCACTGACACTCATTTTAGTGAAACTTTAGTCCCGTACAAACATTCTGGTCGATAATTCATCGGCCTCTTTCAATACTTTGGTAACGCTGCTACATCTACAATATGGTATAAATTTTAAGGTGCGGTTGTGACAATAACCACAACTCATAATCTGAATAATATAAAAAAATACATGGCCTGTTCCACTTACCAGGTACTTTATTAGGTGTTTTTTAGTAGAGGGCTGAAACAATGAAGAACTAACTCAATTCTTCATTGCATGGATTCCACAAGGTGTTCGAAAGCTTCCTCCAAGATTTTGGTCTATATTGACACGATAGCATCACACAGTTCCTTCAAATGATGAGAATCTCCTATTCCACCACATCCCAAAGCCAGTCTGCTGGAGTGAAAGCTGGTGACTGAGGAGGCCATTGAAATAGAGTAGACCAATCGTCATGTGCGAGAAACCAGTTTGAGATGACTTAAAGTTATTGTACAAGAAGTACCCATTAGAAGTAGTCGGGGTGTAATGGTATACAGTTGAAGCCAGATATTTATGTACACCAAGTAAAAAGACACATGCACATTTTTTTCTCACTGTCCAGACCAAACTTTTCTTGTTTTAGCTTAGAATTACCAAAACCATTTCTATTTGCTAAGTGCCAGTAAACATAGAGAGAAAATTATTACTAGGGATTTTTTTGTTTTTTGGTAACTTCTCTCAAATTCAAAAATCATGAGGAAAGAGCAATGGAAGTTATTTTGATAATTCTTCAACTGTACATATTTGTATGGCAAATGTCCAGTACCCTCCTCACAGTTTTTTATATGCATTGGTACCAACCACATACTACGTTGTTGTATATCAGAAGACACAAAATATACTTCCACAAAACTGAGAGAGTTAGAGATTTGTGTCTTACTCTTCATAACATTTCAACAGAGCTCCCTTTCAGAAATGTTGAACTATTCCTTTAACAAATTACCTTAATTTAACATGTATTGTGAAATTACTACGTCTCTCTCACTCTCGATAAACTCAGTAGGTTCAGGTTCTGCTGAGAAATAGCTTTGGTAGAGAATATTTTTAGCTCTGTTGCAGACAACTGGGACTGGTTACACACGTCTAGTGGTACATTATTTAGTGCTCTAGTCATGGTTGTCCTGGCAATAACAGTTACACTGGCAGACTCCAGTAAGAGTCATAAGTATTAGCATCTCTGAACTCTGATAGTTTGTTTAATGTCCTCTGCCAGCACAAATATATGTAAGAGGAATATAATTATCTTTAATAGTATTCACAGAACATATTTTGCAATTTCAGAACACTGACAGGAAGTTGTGGTTACTAAGGGTTATAGTCTTGTTTTTATAATAAAGATTAAAATAACTACTGTAGATGAGAGCAGCAACAGATAATACAATTACAAAAGCAAGCCATATCGAGTCGAGTTATACAATCTAAAAAAGGGGGAAAACAGCTGTGCAGTCATCAAACAATACAATGGAAATAAAAGCACACATAGCTATTTCAAATTAAAGGTCTGTGACAGGAAAAAAATTAAATGGATTTCTTTTCAGAAGTATTCCCACCTTAAATGTGAGGATACAAACTAGACCATTCAAGATAAACATATGCAAAAAGTTCTGTTAGGTGATGCTAGGATGACCATTAATATTTTGTTGAAGCACCTTTTATATTATATCGAATTCAAACACCCATTCTTCTTTGGCTGGCTTCAGCAATATGTTTCTGCTCTAACTTCCAAACTGTCTCAAAACCTATGAGATTGTGAGAACATCTCTTGTTCTCAGCCCTCTTCAGATGAGCTCACAGGTTTTCAGTTAGATTCGGTTCTGGACTGGCTAGGCCATCTTAGAACTTTAAGTTAATTTCACTTTCTGGAGAAGGGATTTTTTGTTAGATTCGGAGTCCAAGATTACCGTACATCCAATCCAACAAAAAAAATGACTTAACCATAAAGTCAAATGGAATACTTTTGAAAATCCTTTAGTGTCTTTGTGAGATGCTGTTTAGAAATAAAGTGTGTTCTATATTGCAAAACATTTTGAAGATTGATAATATACTCTATTTTCCAGCGCTTTGACCCTTTTCAAAAGAACATCTCTGAGTGTCACCCTCAATTAACATTTGTTCTCCTGATGGCAGCGACGAGTTGTCATCCAAAGGAGAAAAAAGTTGGTAAAAAGGGAAAGTGTTTCTGTCCCCAGTTGGCCCCAAGGTTAAGAAAAAAATGCTGCAGACATTTTTTTTTTCTTTTTATGGTAAACATACAATGTTTCTCTCTTCCTTTTGGTCTGCCAGATAGCCCTGAGGCTGCCAGAGGGGAAGCTATTGATTGTTTAGCACGAGATGGACTTTGTGATGTTCAGAGAGAACATATAGCATGGGAAAAGAGCATCTCACTTGAATCATGCGATGTTTACCTCCTGACTGAGATCCAATAAATATAGTGCTTTGATGGTGTCAGCACTTCATTATTCCTGAAGTCCATCACAGCAGTGAAAACACAACAGCAGGGAACATGCATCCACATGAGCTTAGATGAATTATAGCGGAGTAACAGCAGAAAAGCTCATAATTGCGATTTTTCACATTTCAACATGAGCTGGAACAAATTTGACGTTTTTGTATTTGTGTACAATGTCTTCCACACTCGTATTACGAGCCTCGATCTGACAAACACAAAGCGCCACTGCACTGCTGCCCAGACACAAGAAGCCAGTTATTACTCCAGAGAAAGTATATGTTTTTGAGCTTTTTCTGCTCTCAGCCATTACACATGGAAGACTAATTGATCCCTGCAGACAGCAGACAAGGCAATAGGTCATAAAACCCAGCCACTTTGCTTTTTCACAACTCGCTATCACTTTTCTCCCAAAGTGCCATCAGCAACAGCAATGGGGGGAAAAAACTCTGCACGTAATTTGAGGCAATACATCTTAGAGGATGGCTTGTTTTGCCATTGCAAGGGGACGAAGGAGGGAAAATATAACATTCAAGACCAGGGCTCTTCAAATTCTTGCAAAAATGGACACAGAGAATACAAAATCTATTTATTTTGTTCTTTGACTGCTGTTTACTGTCTGTACTATGAATCAACAAACACTACAAGTATTATGTTCAATGTTCTGTGTTTCTACGCAAAGTTACCTTTATTGATCCTACCAGACTAATATGAAGAATCTCATTATCAGCATATTGTAAAAACAATGTTGTAATACTCACTCTGTTTTTCAAAAAGTATTTACATAACCTTTTAGAGATAGTGCTGAGTTAGGGGAGATATTCAATGAGAATAGATCACGAAAGTGCCCGGAGCCTCAGTCATGTTTATTGTTTGCTTAGATTCATGATTACTAGATCATGAATCTAAATCATAAGTTGACACCTGTGGAAAAAATAGCAGGCATGGCCTGTCAAATAAGATCTGCGCCAATTTAAAACATGACTGATCTCACACTCTCTTCTGATTTATTGATCGAGTTTTGATCAATAGATCAGAACACAGAAGTTTTACATTCATCACTATTAAGATATACGAAGTTCAAAACCCTTTCCACGCCAGTCTCAGTGTAGTCACAAACCTGAGGTAACCAGTGGAGCGCACCATACATTCAGGACAATCCAGAAAACATTTTGTGTGTAAAGTTAGAAGCAGATGGGGGAAAAAATGTTGAAATTTTCTAAATTAGTGCTTTCCTGACTGCAGCAGATAAAATCAGCAAGCTGCTGGCAGCATGCTAATATATCACCACTATTTCTTATGTGAACTTTATTTTTTCTTAGACTGGCTGATAAGAGTTTGAGTTTGCCAGATGACTTGATGATGGGGAGGAGAAAGATATGCCCTGGAGATGGCAACTTCTGGTTATCATATAAGGAAAATATAATCGAGATGAGAACTCAGTGAAGATGTCAAGTTCCCCAACACGTCATTTTTCCACTCATCATTTACATGTGGGGCATGTCAGTCATGTCACAGAAAAATGCTTCTATAACATCTAACTTGAGCCATTTTTTGGGGGGTTCTTGGTAAGTACCACAACTGCTCACTGAGTGTCATTAGTAGTATTCTAGCTCTGAAAAAAATATTTGTCCCCTGACATATTTCAGCATTTTCATTGTCATGGCAATGTTTTAACCATTTTAGTTAGATACATGATCAATTATGTGTGATTGGCACATTTTTTGAAGCTGAGTTAACTTTCACAAAGCCCAATCTGACCAGAATCTGGAAATCTCTTAATAGAATCTGTCTGAAAACATGCATAAGGCTAGGCTAGAAGATACCAAACACCAGCACATCAATACCTAATCTGAAGAAATTCAAGAACAGATGAAAAAGTAGTCTGAAAAATGGTTAGGAAATGATTTGGAAACAACCACATGGAAAAACATGAAACACTAGTGAACTTTGCCTACCAAAATTATTCCAGGAGTGCAATAATTTAGAACCAGGAAGTCACAAAAGAACTTCCTGGTTCTTTTGTGACCAGGAAGTCACAAAAGAACCAGGAACATTGCAAGCACTTTATGGAAGCCCTGCAGGCCTCAATATTTAAATGTTGAAGGTTATTACATCTGCCATAAAACTAACATTATAATTCAGAAGAAGGACATCACACATACAGTCAAATGCAGTTGGTAGTGTGGCGGTTCCAGTTAATTTGCTGCTTTTGGCTGCGACTGATTTGCCTTAATGAATTCTGCACTCTACCAGAAATTCCTGAAGGACAATGTTCATCAGCTGGTGACGTTGATGGTGACATTGATGGAGCAAAACAATGAAAGTTCTGCAAAACATATTGAGCCCAAATTCTTTCAGAGGAATCTAGAAGACCCCCTGTCAGTTTTCACTACCAGAAGGTTATTAGTATTATTCTTTTTTCTTTTTTTTTAAGTTGGTTTGAACAGACCAGACTTCCTTAATAACTGATAGCATAATATAAAAACTGCATGTATTTGACACCTGGTGGTTTTTAATGATGACTTAATCAAGGTATTTAGAGAAAGCAAAATTATTTTTTATAAATTTGCTCACATTCATTGGCTTGAACATGATTTTTCTTCTGAAAACTTCACTTTTAAAACAGATATCCTACACTGTGATATCTCTTTTGACAGATGTCATTATGAGGAGATGATCAATGTCATTGAATCCAGCTGTAGGTGTTATAATGAGCAAATTGATTGAGGTAAAAAAGTCTGAATTCACTCTGTTATGTCTCGTGTTCTCTGCTGCTCCCGCCAACCAGTGCGTCAGTACAATTATATTTCCCATTATGGTATGCAAAAGCATTTCCATAGAAACCAGATTCCTTCCATAAAGACTGTTGGGACAAATATGACATAAGGGCAACCATAATTGTAGGTTATGGATGGTAACTGCTCTGGCTCTGTTGGTGATTTTTCTTGAGAAATTGTGCCTCTGCATGCTGTCTGAGGTAAGAACTTGGCCCTTTAACTGGAGAAAAAGGCATGTATTGATCTTTCATAATATTCCCTTGTGTAATGTGTTTTACGCAGCAGGAAGAAGTGTGCATGCTAGAACAAAGAGCAAAACTCATTTGGTATTGAACACATTTCTTTTATGCTGGAAACAAAATCACATTTCACTATTAAATAAAAAAAAAATCTACATAGAAAAAATACAGTTAAAATACAGTTTAGTGACTAATTATTAAATCCACTACTGATTTTATGCATTTGCTTCCAAAAAAAATAGCCTCATTTAACTTTTATGGTTCGTTTTATTTGTGTTGGAAAGAGTCAGAGCATTAAAAACCCTCATTATATTAAAATTAATAATGTATTGCCTTAAAAATATAAATGTATATCTTTTTTTGTTTGAATTGTGCTCAATTATATCAAAATGCTTTTTTTTATTTAGTTTAACCCTATTCAATGTTTTTTCTCTAATGCACTTTTCACCATGTCAGTGAAATTGTTTTACCCTGTTGAACTGAATTTTAAATTTTAATGTGTCTTTTGAAGAACGCAAAAACAATAAAATAAATAAATAAAACTAACCCCAGGCAAATTTAAGCTATGAAAATTATTGGGGGACACACTACTTTTCGATAAGCGCAAAAAGAACGATGGTTTCAAGTTTCATCAAACAACCTTTGAATAAACTCTGACATTTTGAGTCAGAGTTTTGTTTAAATGCTTTGGTCATGTGCCCTCTTCCACTACACACTGAACTCCGACTTTGGGACCGGCTAATTTATACTTAAAGAAGGACCATGAACAAATACTTGAGAAGTCCTCTAAAATGACTCATACTGCCTATTTTAATAGCACAAATACCAAGCATATCATAATGTGTACTAATATGACGAATGAAGAAGTAGGAAAGGAAAAATCCACAGGGGAACAGCCAATCAGGGGCAAGAGAAATGCATGGCAAACCTGGATTGACTGCTTTTTGAACACCAGCCAATATCGTATCATCAAAAGATGCATTTTCTTTAAATTTTATTTCGAAATAGTCTACAAAAAAAAAATATCTGTGAATAGATAGACTTTATACATTCATGAATACTGAATCAGGTTTACTGTATGCGAGAGATCATGAGTTATTTGTAAAGTAAAATATCAATACCTGCCAGGTTTTGAAAGAACCTCACTTTAAAAAAAATATTCACCTGTTCCTCCAAAAGGTGATTAAAAACACTCATTATTTGACTTAAAAATGTTTGATTGATGTTTATTTGATTAATTATCCTTTGTGTATTTACACTAGCAATAGTGTAAGTCTTGAAAACCTATTTTGTAGGTCAAAAACAGAAGTTTCGTATTAAGCCAGCAAAAATCTGGTTAGGTGTTGACTTAGTGCTTGTGGTGAATTAGTGTCCCCAGATTATCTAGAAATGTTTGATCAAGGATGAAAAAGTATGAAATTTGCACTTTTTTCATGCTTTTGAAAAAAAAAAAAGCCAGGCTCATCAGTGTTCGGTTCTCTGGGAAAAAAACAACAACAACAAAAACACACTCAGTTGTTCAAACATCAGCCCGACTCAGAGCTGTCGTCTCCTGTGCTGCTGAACTCAGATAATTCACTCATCCCTTTCTCCTGTGTGAGTTTTATCCTCTCCTTCTCACCTCCACTATTCCTCTTTTTGCCTTTCTCCCTCCCTCACCTTTGCCTCGGAGGGCTCTGCAATTATGTGTTGGGCGCCCAGGAAAGGAGAAGGAGGGATCACTCCAGCGAAATAAATCGCTCCATAACAGCTGCAGTGAAATGGTGCTAATTGCCGATTGATTTGGAGCAGAGGCAGCAGATTTCTGCAATGCAGAGCCACATCTGCCACTCTCCTCATCATTCCCCTCTCTGATTATCCATTGTTCAAGCTGTTTACTTGGTGGTGATGAGTGGTAAATGGCAGGTTAAGAAAACTAAGGGGGCCAGACACCAAATTGGGTCCCTCTCAAAAAGACGAAGTGTAAAATTAGACATAATTAACACACCCCCTTCAGGCAGATTCTCCAAACTGCATGGAGATGACAGAAATGCAAATTAGCTGTGCAGATACACATTTTAGATACAAAAACAGTGATTAAGCTTCCTTTGGTGAACAGGGGCTCCAGCCAGTTTTGATTGAGAGCACATCAACCGCTGAACATCTCATTTTAATTTTCAGGACTCTTGATGATTTGTTGCTTTAAGCAGCATGTAAAGAGATAAGAAATCATCAAAACTCAAAGCTTAACTTTGTAATCAGGGAGAAAAGTACAGTTTGCTTCCTTGCAACCTTTGAAGCTCTATAGGATTTTGATCCGGTGTACAGACTGGATAAACCTCAATAAAATCCACTTGTTGGTGTTTAATGTGCTTTTCATTGCTATAGCATAATAGTGAAAACGGATTTGACTTGATATTATAAGTGACAAATTCCCCCAGTTCTGCACTTGAAGTAAACAGTATCTGACACATGTGGGCCTGCTGCATTAATGCTGCGCTGAGGCTTCAGCCTCTGTCTGCGTCACTTTGAAGTGCTGCAGCCGTTTCTTTGCTTAACATATAAATAAATGAAGAAATGTCGCCGTCAAAAAATTGATTTAGGAGCTGTGTTAAACCTGTCTGACTGTATTCAGCAATGCAGAAGCCAATTTTTTGTTTTTCTCGTAATGAAGCACATTGAGAACACAATGTATTATTATTCTGTACGTGAAATATAAAGGTTGGTTCATCTGTAAATGTTTTCTCTAAATATTGTTCATACGCATTTTATAATCCAGTACAACTTAAATGAACAAAACCTCATTTACCAATGTTTGCAAAACAACCAATCTAGAAACTGCATTATTTCCTCTGATTGACTGTACCCCTAACAGAGTAGCTTATGAGGAAGATTGTAGATGTTTACCTTCTGCTTCTACTGTGCATATTTGTTGCAAGAAATATTTGTTGTTTGTTTGAACTATTAATCATGGCAGTTATTAACATTTTTAGAGGTGACCTCATCTATTTAGAAATTTAAGTTGTTTCTGGCTTTCTGGGCTATAATTACGATGTGACTTTTTTTCGCTATTCTTCAAAAGAGTAAAGACAAGAGAACACACACTTAAAGTCAGAGGGATGAATGCTGAGCTTCCAAAGTCAGAAAATGACTGTAATGTAGGGGCTACTCGGTTATACCATTTAGAACAACTGGCACTGTGACAAGCCAAGAGAGAAAAGTGAATCTTGCTGAAACACACATGGAGCAGGATGGTAGGGAAGGTAAAGAGAAATCTTCAAAACTCACTGCAGAAGTGCAGCAAAGACTGACATCTTGGGATCAACAAGTTTCCATTTTAAAGCTTTTGTGTATATCTGACATCCGATATCTGACAATGTTAATTCTTCTGTATACATATAATGAAAAAGTGCCTTTCATGTAGCCTGGAAGGACCCTGCATTTAACTCAGTTCAAATGGAAAAAATATTTTATCCTCAAAAAGAAAATTACTGTTTGCTCACATGCATTTTATGTGATTACTTTATATCACTTTAGTATAATTAATTTGACACTTAATTTGACAACAGAAACTACATTGCTTAACGTTTGAGCATAAAGTCAAGAATATTTGGTTTTAGTTGCTAAATTAAACACAAAAATTTGATTAGAGGGGACAAAGAAGAAAACGCACTGCCTCCCTCTGTTTCTCATTCACACATACAGATTATAGAATTGATTCATCACTTCAAACTTATGGACCATGAAAGTCAAAAGGAACACAGTCAGTAAGTACTACTGCTACAAATAATATTCTCCTTGACAATAAATAGATTAAATCCTGCGCCTAACAGCGAGGTGAGAGTGAACACTTGTAGATGGATTTAGTTTTTCTGAAGTCGACCGGCAACTGCTATCATTCTCAAAGTGCTGATTATCCATTATCGTTTCTATATTGAATTTCCATCATACAAATGTGTTTTATTAGGTGAGGTTATAATAGAGTGCATTGCGGATGGCGGACCCCCTGCTGAAGCGATTGTCTTTTCACAGCGGGTGCAAATCCATTTGCAACAAACTCTCAGAACTGACATCATTATCCCTCAATTTTATGATTCACGATTGTTTGAAGGCAGTAAAACATCCCTTTTCCAGAGAATTGACTACCGTTTCCCCAAAAGGTTTTTAAGTGATCTTCTTATGATTGTCATCAGCATTTAAAGTGTAATGTCTTCTCTGCTGGGACTTATGCAAAGAGGGTTTTTCTCCAGTGGTGTTTTTTTTTTTTTTCATGCTTTGAGTAAAGAAGTTTATCTGTGTAGGAAAAATAGAGACTCAAAGCAACTCAGACTAAGTTGTTTGTGCTTGTCACTTTGACGCACTGTAGGTATACATCCTACACCAGCTTCAAAAATAACATAATGGCTGTGGCCCAGGGAGACAATTAGGTAAAATTATGACAATTATACTAAATTAGAGGTTATTTATTTACTGCTTCAAGAAAACAAAAATCAAAGCCATTTTGTTGAAAAAGGAATCATAGAAAAGGACGAAAAAAAGAAAGGGAAATAAGAAGACCTAACAAAACTTGATTTCTGATAAGTGTAATTCTTCAACACTAGCAAAATTTTCATTTGCAACAATGTTTTATAT
>CAEFZY010027899.1:0-17082 GCA_903066815.1 Brachyrhaphis roseni
GAGGACCGCTTTGCTGGTTCTCTCCCCTCTTCTGCAGAAAAGTAATTTGTGTCTCTGGTTGATTCTTGCAGGTTAGGTACTAAAAAATAAACCTAACACTCCCCATAGAGAAACAAATATGGAGGGGATTTGTTTGTCCTTGTTGAGCCCTGTCCACTGCAAAGACCACGTCTTCAGACACATCTCACTTGGATGAGACGTTGGCCAGACTCATCATTTCCAGGAGAAACTATAGTACACTGTGAGATTGAAAGGGAGAGGGCCCAGGTTTCCAGACAGAAACTGTTACCTTCATCAACCAATCTTATGTCAGTAGAGGACATTGGATGGATCAGTACAGAATATTAAGCCATTTAGGTAATGCCTAATATTACTAATTAATGGCCACTATCAGCTTTAGATCTCTTGGGTTCGTAGAGTTACGGTAGATACCCAGGAGGTATTTTGTTACCAACCAGTGTGACATCAGTAACTTGCTAAGTGATGAGCTTTTAAAGAGATTCTTCCCTATGTTCACCATCAGTTCAACTGGAAGAGTGGTCAAATCAATAAAAACATGTGAAACATCAGACATATTAGAGTTGTGTTTAACATCCTTCTGCTTTGTTTTATCTTCTATTTGCTACTGTTATGACGTTTGTCTTGTTCACACAAACACATTCGTGACGTTAAAATTGTAAAAGACATACAACCTTCAGACAGAGGATGACAACCCAGCACAGAGTCTGTACTGACCTCTGACACCACTGCTCCCTTATCTGGTTACATAATGGTTTCTGAACAGGAGTTTGACCTTGATGAACACTAACAAGTACAGGGGATATTCAGTAAAAACGCCTTGATTAGAAAACATGAAGCATTTACATATTTATTACAGAAAAATATAATTATGGATCAGTTTAAAGTACAGTACAGTGTTCAATATACAGAAGAGTGCTTAAGTAAGTCAAACCTCTCTGCTTTACACATTTAGATTATTTGCCAATGCGCCGCTTGATTTTATATGGAAAACTAACCAAACAAAGATTATTCTTTTAATTTTAATTAAGTATAGAAAGGAACTGATCACTGCTTAGCTGGACGCGGACGTAAAGTCTCCTCTGTGGGGAAACCAGAGAGCGGCTGATGTCAAAATTCGTCATACTTATGCTGTAAAATTCCAGAACGCTGATTGGCTGAAATGTGGAAAAGTAACGCCCTTTTTTCATGAGTTTCCGCTCAACCTTACAAAAGTCAGAGCGGCTCAAACCACAGCTGCACAGTAGGGGTGACAGGTGGATGAGCAGCTCTTCAAATTGAATATTTTATTAATTTGTTAAGGGAAAAAGCTAATTATATATCTACATATAACACGATATAATCACTGTTATTGTAAACGGCATTTGTTTTGTAACTGTGAGGTTTTCACAGAGGCTTGTGGACTGTCCCACCAGCAGGTTTCCCCTCACAGCGGAACCGACGATCCGTAACTCAGGAAAATGATGTAACTTACCGGCCGGCTTTCCGTCTTCCTTCAGTTCTTCAGAGAGAGAAGAAGCCGCGTGAAGGGAACATTAGAAAGTTTTTGCTGAATTAAATAACTCAGTTTTATCAAAAATAGTGAAAAGACGAAAGAATTTTTTAGTGCGGCTCCCGACGGTTCAGAATGAATTCAGCTCGTCGTTGTTCCGCTTTGTTCAGCCAAATATGCGTTTCATCAGTGGGGGGACAACCAGCCCGGACACCGCTAACCCCGGCCGGGTCAGCCGCTACTGGAACCCGCTGTTGTCACATTGGCCCCGGAGGAGGGGGAGTCAGAAGGACCGGTGGCCCGCTGAAGCCTGGTGCCGCAGCCAGCACCATAAAAGCACCAGGTACCACTCTCTGTTCTCATTAACATGTCACCAAGAAACTTTGACCTATCAACAAGCCGCGACGTGGCGTTTTCATGAGTCAAACTGTGGCTTCTGGGTTGATGGTGACCCTCTCACCCTCGAAGTGTCACCTCCTTCTCTATGTTACCACGGCAACCGAACTGACATTTCAGAGATTTTAGGTGTATGAGGTTCTGGACCAGTGGTGACAACTTTCTTAAAATAAGAACTTTCTATTATCTACTTCCCTCATTCGAGACGAGCAAATTAAAACTACAATCTAAAAACCAACAAGACTTTCATCTTTTCTAGTGTCAGTCTGGCTTATTTATTTGTTGTCCCAGATAATCATTATTGCCAAAATGAGTAGAATGGGAAAGTAACGTCTTCAAGCCATACAATATGGCTTGAAAACCGCTTTGTTGTAAATGTTCTATCAGACATATCTGCCTTCAACAGAACCTAATTATTTCAAACATATTTGAATATTTTGCTATGAAACCATTCTAGCAGAACAACTCTTAAGTAGTTCTGCTGCATGATGGAGTCATGACTTCTGCAAATCCCAGAGCAAGCAGGCCTTTAAAGCAGAGGTTTTTACACATGTTGGCAATAAGCTTACTTCAAATTTAAAAACACTTGTATTTATCCCAAAGGGAAATTAAATGTTCTTATGAATCCTATCATCCATCTATCTTCAAAGAGTCACTGGTGAGTCTGTAGCAGTCAGACTCGCAACATATTTGAAGAGGCCTCTGACTGAAGACTCTTGCTGTACTATAGTTTCATGACTATCATGATATACCAACAGCTCATCAGACTGCTGGCAACAAAGATGATATTCCACAGTCACATTTCCTGAGTGACACCATCGGTTATTACCAGGCACAGCTAATCCACCTCTTTAGTTGCTGCTCTTTTGCTGCTCCTCTTTAAATCTGCAAACGTTAACGTACCTGGCTGTATGGTTACGGGCAGATGAAGATGTCAGCTTATTCTCATCTCTGCTATAAACCTCTCACCAGCATCATCCCTGCCTCCTTCAGATGACCTCTGTCACATGTTCAGTTCACAGACCTGTTCCCTGCTTATTGACACTTTTTATAGCTGTAGCAAACCACATAGAGCAGGGGTCTCAAACTCCAGTCCTGGAGGGCCGGTGTCCTGCAACTTTTAGATGTGCCTCTGCTGGACCACACCTGAATAGAATAATTAGGTCATTAAAGCTCTGGAGAACTGATCTACACAAAGAGGAGGAAATTAAGCCATTTCATTCCAGTGTTTTGTACCTTTTGCAAACCTAAGAACTGCAGGACAGAGGCCCTGGAGGCCTGGAGTTTGAGACCCCTGACATAGAGTGTGCTGAACTGATAAGAAATAAGCAAAAAAAGGGAAAATACAGAGTCCCTTGACCTGCCTGTACTTTTTCTTTCTCTTTGTTTGCTCTGACATCCACACATTTACTTTTATCGTTTTCAAATACTTCTGACTTTATTTTATGAACATTTAACTAGCTTGTCATCTTCTTTGAGTTTTACATACTTTAGACCCAAAAATATGAAACAACCAATAAAGTTTAATTATAAAACACATTTGAGCAACAAGGCAGTTCAAAGTCGCATCAGAAAAAAAATAAAAACATACAGTCAACAATTAAAAAACCAGGGACAAACATTACATTTTGATAATCGCCATCATCAAAATCATCAGTACATGTCGATTATATTGGTCAATGTTCCATTTATTATGGTTCAAAATAAACTCTAAACAGGTGGGGCTTTAGCCTTAAGTTAAAGGAACTCAGTGTTTCAACTGTTTTGCAGTTTTCTGGAAGTTTGCTCCAGATTGGTGGTGCATAAGCTGAATGCTGCTTCTCCATGTTTAGTTCTGGTTCTGAGAATGCATAGACTTTTCTAAAGTATTTACACAAATAACAGGTCTGCAATGTATGGTAATCCCCAAAATTATTCATAAGCCTGGTGGATTTAGATTTAAGATTAATTTTATTTAACTAAGATGTGTCTGCCGGGAAATGAGAAATGACCATCTCTCATAATTTTTTATTAAATAAATGTTTATTAAATATTTTTTAAAACAAAAAAATGTCAAAAACTACTTTTATCTTTCTCAAAAGTCAATCACTAAATCTTTATTGGCTTACCGGCATTCAGGCCCTGCTTACAACAGCGTAGGGGAATTTTGAGGATTTATCCAAAGGGATTAGCTTCAAGGCTAGAAAACCTTCTTGCCATCACCCTAATCTTTTACTTCCCCTGTAGATTCTCTGTCAGATTTGAGTTGAGGCAAAACATTAAAATTACTTCCAGTCATAAGAAATGCATACATAAATTCAAATACTTCTTAAAATCTTAATATTCCAGCAGTTTGAGGCATTTTGTGCCTAACTGCATGGTGTGTCATTGTCTTGCCAAGTCACCTCTATTCCTGCCTCCATTAAAACTCTGAGAGTGGATGAACCTTAACCCTGATCCTGATGATCCTCCGGCAAGGTACCTGAGCCCAGTAATCTCCTCCGGCTCATTCTCTCTTTACTTCCGTCTGTATTCCATGACTCTCCACTTTTCTTCTTAAAGTAGCAGTGAATCAGAGCTGCTGACAGATGGCCAGGTCTTCAAATGGTTAAACCAAATTTCCTGGATCCTCCCCTGTAAACAGTTTAAAACTTATTCCTTTACTTTTTTTTTATTTGAGCCTGAGTGTTTTAAAATTGAAATTGTTCAAACATTTCATGCTGATCTCTGCTTTAATAGTCTCAATGTGGCTTACTGCGTAACTGATCTAGGACTTCAGTCAACTGATGATTTACACAAGGTGAACTAGATCTAGGTCTGCCTCAGTTTCTGTTCTGATATGTTGAGTCAACTAGATGGGATTGAAGAGCTGAAATCAACAATATGAATAGAAACAATGCATGAAGACAGTCAATGCCCTGCTGATTATGGATCAACAGGGTATGTGCTTTGTCCCCTATGCATGGAAATATTTAACTGGCACACCGTGCAAATTTACTACAGTAGAGCTGATGAGGGCTAATCAGATGAAGGTTTTTACTAGCAATATTTGCCTTATCTGTTGTGTCACCATGAGCTTGTTGAAAAGTACAGACACCTTGGAGTGGTGGAAGCTAACAGCTCGTTAGTCCAACACTGTTTTAGCTGACTTTTTAGTCTTTTAGAATGACTGCTCATTTCCATATCAAGGGGACATAACGTCCAATGTGGAGATCCACTATCTGAACCTGCTGGCTTTAGCTGTATGTCTGCCAGATCAGCTGTGACTCAGCAGCCCACTGTCTCTGTCAAGGACTGAGAAAACTTAGATTTCAGTTTTTCACACGGTGACAGCTAATGTGCTGCTTCACACGTTGTTTACACTCTGAACAACACCCATTCAGCGTGCCTTACTTAGGCACGCTGAACACCATAGCTTAAAGAAGCCAACAGAACCAAATCATTGGTAAAAAGCAAGGTTAGATCCTGAGGTTCCACACTACTCTGACAGTCTATTGATGCAGAACAATAATTTGACTGGGAACATAGGTGTCCAATCTCCACTGGTGAAGAGTTTGACATGGTATCAGGAATCTGGTCCTAAAAGGTCTCACTGGTACCTCAAGTGATACGGTCCTGAGCCTTCTCTGACGCAACAAAACGCCTGTTAACCATACAGCTAAAGTTCCCTCAACTCTGAGGGTAAAGATCTGGTCCACTGTTGTGTGGCTGAGACAAAAGCAGCATTGCTTCTGAATTCAGTTTATGGCAATGAGTTTAAATCTCATTGCCATGAGATTTAAACTCCAGTCCTGTAGGGGTCTTCAACACCTACAGGAAGCTTTTCCATAGAGGCAGAGAAGTGTGATCCCTTGGTAGTTGGAACACCCTCTCCAATCTCCTTTTTAAAAAAAAAAAAAAAAAAAGAGCGCAGATTAAGTTCTGTTTATTTTCCATCAGTCCATTGCACTTCTTCCATGTCCTTGGATGAACCTTGGATCCTATCATTTATGTTGATGTTGTCCAGTGCTATTGGTCCAATGGGAATTACAATGGTTTATTTTAACAGGATCGTTATCCCTGCCTCAATATCCAAGAGAGACTATTCATTGTTCTATCAAATTCTCTTCCAATGGAAAATATTCCAGCTTTTGCTCCTCATTATTGGAACCTTCAGTGCTTGTAGCTGCTAATGGTTATGTAATTAGTTCCTCAGTGACTCTTTGTATAAAGCTTTGCTTTTGTTTTCCATCACATGATCTACTGTCATTTCTTTCACATTCCGTGTAAGTGAATCTAATTTGTGTTGCTGGTAATTCAGTTAGGGGGGGGGCATGTGATTGGTGCTGCTGTGGGTCCTCATTCTTCTACTGCTGAATGTGTGCCACCAGGCTGTTCTGGAGTAAATCTGTACTGTCCTGAGACTTTATGCTTAAAATACCAGAAAAAAGAGCTGATAATGTTCCTTGAGTGATTTGGTTTAGTTGTGTTCCAGTTGGGATGTAGAACTTCTTGTTGTTAGTGACAGTAATATTAGCTGCTAGCTATGTTGTGCAGGTTCTGTGTCAGTTCCATATGTTGCACAGTTGGACTGAATATGATAGATGGCTTCAGAATAGTAAAACTAATTGGGTGCAAAGGTCAGAGAGTTCATTGAGTCATGGGAGTTCAGATTTGTCAGGTCTGTTGCCTTTCCCCCATGTAGCCTGACGTTTCAGTTGACCGAGCTTCTCATTGCACTGCCTACTTGGCCTGGTTTGTGTGTGTGCCTGTTTGAGGGAGAACAAGACCATTCCTGTGAGTGAGTCATCGCTCTGTGTCATGATGACTGTGTGCCGTCACTCGGCGCCACTCAGAGGAGAAAGACCGTGGGATGACTGAAGGTCCAACGGCGAGAACGGGTGGAGACAGACAGTTGTTCCGTGGAGATCCTTCGGACTGACTGGAACCGGGTCCACGTGGGATGAAGGTGGTGTAAGTATCAGTTTGTGTTTTTGGTAGAGGCAGGGGATCAGTGGAGAAGAGTTTGACTCCAGCTTTCCCCCGCCACATGTCAAAGTCCCCTTGGACAAGACGGTAAACCTGTAGATACTGCCGCCTGTCAGTGTGTGGATTTGTTTAGATGGATAGAAAATACTACACAGGTTCAGTCCATTTGGTCTTACAGAGCGGTCTTTAGAACAGACCTGATGTGGTTCTGAGTTCTGGTTTTGAGGGATTGTGATTCAAAACCCTGTGATTATCTGCTTGTTTCTTAGATCTCAGCAGTAGTTTGCTTCCACACTAGCATTTCTGAAGGTCACGTACATCTGTCCAACATGACCGTCTGTGACAGAATACTTCCCAGACTGAGCTCCATTCATCTGTTTAGAAGGCACATCTGTCAGTTAGCATGGTAACTATTCTGGTTGATCGGATTGGTTAGATTTTCAGCTCAAATCAGGTGAGAGACAGCACCGGACTTGACCTAACTGAAGGAGAAGAAGAATAAGAGGTAATGCTAAAGGAAAGTTGTTGTTTTTTTCTTTTTCCTTACCTTCTTATTCCAGGGTGGAGTTATGTTTTACCTCTCACAGTGGTACATTAATGGGCTCACGGATAGATGGAAATGTATCATTACCTGCATTCTCAGGGTTTATGACAGCAATGTGATGTGAAGGAGTGGTTCAGACCTGAGTCTTCTGTATTTCTGTTCAGTAGTTTCATGTTGGTTTCAGAGATACTGTGGTTGTTTTCACATCCAGACTTCCTAGAAAAAGATGTTGATTAGATCTTATGTTAATTTCACAGCTGGAGGTTCACACCATCACATGTTGGTCACCCCAGTTTGACGTAGATAAACTTTATTCTGAAAGCGATAAAGTTCTAAGGTCTGAGTGTAGAAGTTCTAACATACGCTTTCTATTTCAGCAATAAATTATTTCTTGAGAAAAGCACTAACATGGTTCTGAACTCTGAGCCTCTGTCTAAACGCACACAACTCCTTTCATCTGTTCATCAACCCTCATCTTCATCACAATGAAAGAGCTGTTCTGGTCTGAGCCTGGCTTAGTGCTTCTCCCAGAGGTCACTCTGTCACCCAGCCAGCAGGAAGGGGAGGGGCCTGATGAGTCAGGGAGGATGAGACGCTAAGCTGAGTCACAGCAGACAGGAGGAAGGGCCGTTCCAGTGCAGGACTATCAGAGAAGGAACTGACAGACAGAAGGACTGTCCTGCTCTGTGGATTCAAATCTGACCAAAGATGGAGGCCATGGGTAAGACCCTTCCTTCTTCCACCTGGTGGTTAGCTGTTGTAGATCACAGATGCTGACTCTCACTGCAGCTTAGTAGATTCCTTCAAAGCTGTTTAGTGTAAGACCTGGCAGGGGAGCAGAATCGCCCTTCTCTCAGCTTACTGAAGTTTTGTTTACCGATGTGCAGCTGGTAATTACACTTTGCAGTGGACTTGACCCTGAATGGTCCTTTGTCTTTAGACAACCACATCACCCTACTAGAATTACAGATCAATTTCTGGCCCAGTACATGTATGTACTGTAACTCTGATGCAGTAGCAGATGTTCAAGTTTGGGTTCCCAGCTGCAGGAATGTTCTAGATCAGGGGTCCCCAAAGTGGGTTCTTGAGGGCCGGCATCCTGCACGTTTTAGTTCTCTCCCTGGTAGTACCAACAACCTTCTCAGCATGTCAGTGTTCTTCTTCTCAGGCCTTCTACTGAGCCATCATTTGATCCAGGTGCGTTAAACCAGGGAGAGAACTAAAACATGCAGGATGCCGGCCCTCAAGGACCCACTTTGGGGACCCCTGTTCTAGATGTTGGGACCATTGGTACCTGGCTTCCTCCTCTGTTGGATCCATGTGATCCAATTCCTTTAAAGCAGTTCTTTTCAAATAGTGAGGTGTTGAGTTGTCTGAGGGGGAGTGAGGCAGAGATGCCTCTCACTCCGTTTGGTATTCATATATTTTATTCATGGGCTGCACAGTGGCGCAGTTGGTAGCACTGTTGCCTTACAGCAAGAAGGTCCTGGGTTTGAATCCTGACTCAGGGTCTTTCTTTATGTATGAAGTTTGCATGTTCTCCCTGTGCATGCATACGTTCTCTCCTCCCACAGTCCAAAACCTGACTGTCAAGTTGATTGGTCTCTCTAAATTCTCCTTAGGTGTGTATGCCTGATGTTGTCCTGTCTGTCTCTGTGTTGCCTAGTGGATTTCATCCTTCATCCAGTAGGATGAAGGATGAAAGATGATGGATAGATGGATCTTTTATTCATGCTTGAACCATAAACCAGCCTCTAGTCACTAGGTGGCAGCAGTGCTCAATAGGCTGCTGGTTCAGTCAGCAGAAGTAGTTTCCTACTCATACTGGTGTGGTCATTTAACTTTAGCTATTAAGAACTGAGCACAGATCATTTGCACATTTTCACTTTTGAGGATCACTGAGCAGTCTAGATGAAATGTTACAAATTGGATTAATAAACTGAACTGCAATAAGTTAATATGTAAACTGTTGCAGCTCATTTATGTGGGGATGAGACAATGTTCCGCTGCCCCCTACAGGCTCTCAGCTGGCATGAGATGCAGAACTGAACATTGATCAATATATTTGATGTATGTTTTCTTGGTTTTGATGATGGCATTTGATAAAATGTAATGTTTATTGTTTCTTTCATAATTGTTTACTGTATGATGTTTTATAATGTACATCACTTTGATCTGCCTTGTTGCTGAAAAGTTCTCTATAATTAAACTGGACTTGACCTTAATTAACAGAACCACAGCTTTCCAGGCTGAAGCAAGTTAACCTCAGTGCGGATCACCGCCACCATGTTTCACCTTTGACCCCAGCTTCTTGTGAATAATGTGTCTCTGTCCTGCCTTCCCCCCCCCTCCTCACACACACAGTTTGTCCAATGGGCAGCAGCAGTTGCAGGTTGTTTGGGACGATGGCCCAGGCGTTGAGCAGTTCCTCTCTGGCCCAGCCCGACCCGGACCTGGATCAGGACCAGGACCTGGTGGAGGTGGAGTCGGAGCAGCTGCTCAGAGAGTGTGAAGAGGCGCTGCGGCGGCGCCCTGCCCGGCCTCACCGGGACCTGGTCCGGCCCAAGCTGCTGGCGCCCTGCAGCCAGCAGCACAACCCGTCCATACGGGTCCTACAGTGGAACATCCTGGCCCAAGGTAAGGCTCTGTATGCTGAGAGGAGCTGTGTTCTGTCAGCTGTGTTAATGGTGTGAGTTCATTCTGTGTGTATGTGTGTGGGTGTGTGTGTGGGGGTGTGTGTGTGCAGCTCTCGGTGAGGGGAAAGACAGCTTCATCCGCTGCCCCCTAGAGGCTCTCAGCTGGCATGAGAGGAAGTACCAGATCCTGGAGGAGATCCTCACCTACCGACCCGACATCGTGTGTCTGCAGGAAGTCGACCACTACTATGACACTTTCCAACCTATTATGGCCCGCCTCGGTTACCATGGCAACTTCCTACCCAAGCCCTGGTCTCCCTGCCTGGATGTGGAGCACAACAATGGCCCCGACGGCTGTGCGCTGTTCTACCGCCGCTCGCGCTTCCACCTGCACGCCACAGCCCACCTGCGGCTGTCGGCCATGATGCTGCCCACCAACCAGGTGGCCATCGCCCAGACGCTGCGCTGTCTGGCCACGGGCCACCAGCTGTGTGTGGCCGTCACACACTTGAAGGCCCGCAATGGCTGGGAGAGGCTGCGGAGCGCGCAAGGCGCCGACCTGCTGCAGAGCCTGCAGGGCATCACGGCCCCTGACTCGGGGGTCGGGCCGGAGCCTGTCCCTCTGGTGGTGTGCGGGGACTTCAACGCCGAGCCCTCGGAGGACGTCTACAGGCGCTTTAGCTCCTCCCCTCTTGGCCTGAGCTCCGCCTACAAGCTGCTGAGCGGTGACGGGCAGACGGAGCCGGCGTACACCACCTGGAAGATCCGTCCATCTGGAGAGAGCTGCAGCACTCTGGACTACATCTGGTACAGCGAGCGCGCCCTGAGGGTGGAGGCGCTGCTGGACATCCCCACAGAGCAGCAGATCGGACCCGACCGCCTGCCCTCATACCACTACCCCTCAGACCACCTGGCCCTGCTCTGTGACATCAGCTTCATGGAGGGGCCTCACAGGCTGCTGTAGGCAGCCAATCACAGCTCCAGCTGAAACTAGGATGGCCACATCAGAGGAACCTGACCTTTGACCTGATGCTGTTTGGGTGAAGCTGGCTGCTGTAGAATCTCTTCTACTGGAACTCTAATGGTGAGACTGAACTGGCCAGGGGGGGGGTCGTGAAGGGGCTCCTGGGTTTTCTGGCTCTATTAGGACCTGACATTTGATCACTGCAGTTATTTATAAATAGCCTGACTGTCTTAAATTATTTCTTACACTCTGTAAGGTTCTACTGTACTGAGTAGTGATGTGGGTGGGCAACGGGGGAGGGGGGTCATGTTGTTGTTGTCATGACGGCAACAACACTTCATGATTACTATTGGTAATAAAGTGATTGTTTTTACTCTGAATGGTGTCTACCTGATCCTGCCTTCAATCACTTCCTGTCTCAATCTGCTAGCAGTTAGATTAAAAAACTGTTTTAATAGAGCAGTAGTGCTCTATTAAGTTACTTATGAACCGGCATTAAACAAGAAAAAAATATTAGTTGAATTCTTGCAATACTGCTATTTTTGGTGTTAATCCCGTACCAGTAGTGCCAGTACCGTTGATACCAATACTTTAGATTTAAGTTTAATATGTTGTCAAATTTCTGAATTTAAGGTGTTTTTCTGATTTTTTCTTTTTAATTACTTTGCTCAAACCTAGGATAGAATTTGGACAAAGTTTATAGGTGTTTGTAACATATTAACGTGACAAACAAAAACAATAGAAATGTAAAAATGAGGGTGCAAAAATTTATCATGAAAGCAAATCAAGATAAAGTCTTTTCTGAGGAAGAGTTTAGAGACTACAGTACAAAAATAAAATTACAAGAGAAAATCTGAAACTCAAGTATTGACCTGATACTGATACTGATGTGGTATCAATATTTTCCATCCACCTCTGCTCAGTAGATGAATGAAACATTCTTGAGACTCTGAGAATCTTGGAGAATCTGCTCCCTGGTTTCCAGCTTAGTTAGTTAATTAGTCATAGACAGAATATGTCCAGGCAAGACAAGTCACATTCATTTCAAAAGAAATTCTCTGCAATGGATCCAATATGCAAACCAGCGAGCTGTGAAGAGGAGGTCCTGGAACATGGAGGGAAAATGTGGAGCTGGTTCCACTTTCTGAGTGTAAACAGGTGGAATGAAGGTGAAGTCAGCCTGACGGGTTAGAAACTGAAAGCAGAATGCTCTGAAATGAAGACAACAGGACCTAACACTAAGAGGTAAAACCTCAGTAACAACCAGAGGACAAACAAAGGTTCTGGTGGGTTAAAGAGGAGCAGATATGTCCTGTTTGATTGGATCAAAGGCATGTTCAGCTGATGAATCACTAATCTGCATTAGAGAAGTTGATTCCCAAGTCCTTAGAGATTTCAGCACATTAAGTCTAAACTCAGTTTGACTTAAGTCAACACCTCTTAAGCTGATTATGACTTATTCTTTTGTTGTAGCCATTGTTTCTTCTACTCACCTGTTATTCTCTCACACACGTGAAAACTTTTCAGGTGAAGCAAACAGTCAGTGACTCTGTGACTCAGTTCATGTTGACATCATTCTGTCCTTCTGTTTGACCCACATACCTTCACTGTTTGATCCACGATGAAACCAAAGAAAGTTCTGCTGACTATTTCAGCATCATCGCTGCAGGAGCAACAGAAGACAGTCCAGTGAACTCTGTCACATCAGAGGAGGACATTCTGATGAACTGAAAGTGGACTTTTGAAGTTCAGATCTGTAGTCACGTTCTATGGAATTCTCTTAAATACTTCAGACTTATACAGTTCAGGTGTTTTTGGAACCAGCAGGTGGCGCAAACCATCACTGACTGTGGAATCTTAACACTGGACTTCATTTCTGTCTCTACTTTATCTCCAAATGAAATGGAAAGACTTCTCTGTATCACATGACCTGGATATGAGTGCATGTGACCTGAAAATCTCCACCAAACTCTTAAACAGCCTTTGCTCTTCATTTATTTTAAACCACTTTTTTCTTTCATTCAACTTTCCATCAATGTGCTTTTGTCCAGCACCATGACCAGTCAGCTTCTTTAGCCTTCTGTTCTTTACTCTCCATGTGGAAGTTATAATTTTTGGGCCTAAAGAGGAACGATCTAAAGTCAACACACAGCTGGAATTAACCTGACATGCATGTGTCTGAACTGTGGGAAGAAGCCAGAGTACCTGGAGAGAACCCATACATGCACAAGAAGAACGTGCAAGCTCCATGGCCCTGGCTGGGATTCAAACCCAGGACCTTTTTGCTGCAAGGCAGTAGAGCCTGTAATGTAAAGTGCATCCCTTCTCCAAAACACCTGAATCAAATAAACTGCTTCAGCTGCTGGAGTGAGGAAGCATCTCAAAGTCCGAGGACAGAAGGGGCTGGACTTGGTCATCCAGGAATTGACTATTACCAGTGGCGCCATCTTCTGGGGAAACCCTGATTGTGCAAAGTATGTTGTCACTTATGTACACCTACACCATGTAGGTTTGTATAACATTTGATCTTAAGAAAATAAAAAGGCAAAAAAAAAAGTAATTCTGAAAATCTGCAACATTAAGCAACACTTGTGGTTGTAGAAGGGATAAATTATATTCTAGGTTACTGACATGACGTACAGCCGTTGGTAAAGATCCTCTATCTTTTCATTTCTCAGAACTAAAAGGCTGTGAAGTCATTTCTACAAACCTGAATAAAAAAGTCACACTGTTTTCTTTCACATTTGTATTTTTTATAATACATATTTCAGTAAAATCTACTTCAATACACTGATAGTACAAGGAAAAAAATAGTATATTATGCTTCAAATGCAGGGCTTACTTAGTTCACTGACATGGATGCAGACATCCTATTGATTCCCTTTTAAGGAAGAGTAAAAAAAAGAGAAGCAGAGAGATCGACGGTGCTGAGAAGAACCCATGGACTGCAGAAGCTGATGTAGCCTCTGATTGGACAATGAAGAGATAAGTCCCACAAACCTGTGTTGTGGCCAGCAGGGGGCAGAGTCAGATGATTTTTTTGTTTTTTTTTTGTTTGGTCTCTGCTCAGAGTGAGATAAACCTCTCTTCAGGCTTTGCATAGTGTTCTCTGCTCTGCACTCTGAAGTCAAGCAGCTGAAGCAGAGGGGCTGTGTGTGTGTGTGTGTGTGTGTGACCCAGAGGGACGTCTGGAGACTGAACTAATGTCTGATTCCACATTTAAGCTGCTGAGTATCAAAAATGTTTTTACATCACAAAGTCTTTATATCAGGGCTGATTACAAAAAGACAGATTTCCATTTACAATCTAAGGCGGCCCATGTTTGAGCGCTGAGGGAATTGTGTGTGAGCGTGTGTGTACACAATCGTCCCTTTGATCCTCTGGGGGGAGCGCTGTGACGACAGCCAATGATAAAGCAGCTCTCATCTGAAGGTGTAGAGAGAGGACGTGTCCTTCATTTCCTGAGCAGAGTCTACAGTCACTTCCTGCAGTACCCCCACTCCATTTCCCAACCCCCCCAGCTTAGGTCAGGTTTTCAGGATGATGCCTCTGCTGCTGGGCTAGAGAGGGGCGGAGGCTCCGCCCCCTCTGATTGTGCTGCTTGGGGCTGGGGGTGCTGCTGTGTGGGGGTGGTGGGGGGTGCAGGGCGAGGCTGGCCCACCTGCACCGAGAGCTGCGGCAGAGCCTGGGCGACTGCGGCCGGTTTGGCCAGGATGAGCTGCGGCGCGGTCCGGCCGTGCGCCAGCTGGATGGCGGCCGGCTTGATGGCGGCTGGAGGCAGCTGGGTGGCCACCGGCTTGGCCTGGATGATCTGAGCCACCTGGCCTGGGGGATTAGTCTGCATTAGCGTGGCCAGCTGGTTGGCTGGGATGGTGATGATGGTGATCTTTTCTCCGGCCTTGGAGCCGGCGGGCAGCACGGTGGGCAGCGCCTGGATCACCAGCTTGGGCGGAGCGCTAGTGGAGGCCTTCGCTACGGTCACTGGGACGCCAGTGGTGGTGAGGATGGGGGAGGAGTTTAGCGTCACCTGGCCTAGAGAGTTGGTCATCACCAGGGGCATGGCTCGAATGGGCCTGTGGGAGAAGAACGGGAGAGGTCAGGGGTCATAAAGCTGAGGCACATCAGCCTCTATCAGAAGCAGCTGAAAGACTGAGACACACAGTCAGGTCACTTTGAGTCATTGTGGCACCACTAGAGTTACTGCTGAGACGCATTTATACTGAGCCGGTTTTCATTCATACTGGAACGTTTTTGTTGATTTCATATGTCGTTCATATGTCTGCTGATCAAAGTCTCTTTGATCAGCAGACATATGAAATCTGTCTGCTGATTTCATATGTCAGCAGACATATGAAATCAGTCTGCTTTAAGGACAAAGTGGAATGTCCTTAAAAGTGGACATTCCACTTTTAAGGGATGAAGATGTGAAACACAAACACACAGCTGTAGGGTTTGTTATCCAGAGTCACTCCAGCTTGCTAACGTCTTATTATCTTCTAGCCCAGTTGGTTGTTTCTCCACTGGCAGTGTGTTCCTCACTATGTGGCTGTAAGTATGGGCAGATCTTGACAGGGTTTGAAAACAGTGGTGGAGATGCTGTTTGCTGACCTATTGGCCAATCAAATAAATAAATCGATTTTATAATTTAGTTATCTGAAGATTTAATTTTTGGAAAATTGTGGTCGTTTTTCACCAATGAACTCCTTGGGTTCCAAGATTCAGAGTGATTGCCCTCCATGTTGTTTTGCCTTAATGTTTTTCAGCTTGTGTTTATTTGGACTTGGTATTCAGATCAAGCCAACATTTGTAATGTATTTCTAAGAAAATAAAAATTGATTAAAATCAGAATTCAAATTTAAAAAATAGATTTTTTTTTTAACAGCCATATGGCCTTGCCCTAAAGTGAGACAGTGCAGTGTGTCAGACCTGGTGGAGACGTTGCTGGGGATGACAGTGACGTAGGTCTGCTGGGGCTGGGTGCTAACAGGGGTGCTTAGGCTGGCAGGGCTCTGCTGGTGAACCGGGAGCTGGCCGGACACAATGACCTCGCTGTCCTCCAGCTTTATGTCCATGCCTCCCTCCTCGTCGTCGATCACACGGATGTTTTTGGGCATTTCTTTAAACTGGTAAGCAAGTCGCTGACCCTCGACCTTTGCGAGGATCCCTCGCTGGTAGTAATACCTACAACAAAAAGGTAAAAGCTAGGTTATCAAGAAAAAAGATCATTCCAAACCATACATAAAAAGAAAACTTTGTATCAGCCAGTCATAAGTGACTTGATGTGTGTGTGTAGCAGGAGCTGACCTCAGGGCACGGCCCATGGTCTCATAGTTCATGTCGGGCTTGTTCTTGTGCTTCCCCCACAGCCTGGACACGGCCTTGGAGTCCACCAGCTTGAAGATGCCTTTGTCTCTCTGCATCCACTTGATGTATCTGGGACAGGTGTTTTTATCCTGCAGCAGCTCCAGCAGGAACTCCCACAGATATGTGGTGTTTCCTGGAGAGCACGCATGCACATGCACACACACAGAACAGCATGAAAACCAGATGAAAGGAGCGTTCCTGCAGAATGAGGTTTAGGATGTGAAACTAGAGCCAACCTTTTCCTTCCCTCGGCCTCTTCTTGATCCCCAGGTCATAGGAGCCGTTGGAGGCAGGCTGCTGCGTTTTGGGTTTACGTCCACCTGCGGGCAACGCACACTAATATCAGTTTTTATTTCCTCTCTTCTCTCCTCCTGCTGTTGAATGAGGCCTTGAGCAGAATTTGATTTAGGGGCCCTCTTACTGCTAAGTTCATCAGCACCGGGGGGAGATTTTATTGTAATCCATAGGGGGACCGAGAAAATCTTTGGGAACCAGCGGCTAACTTACAGTAATTTCCGGACTATAGAGCGCACCTGATTATAAGCCGCACCCAGCGCATTTTAAAGGGGAAACCCCTTTTGTACACACATAAGCCGCACCGGTCTATAAGCCGCATGTGCCTACATACAGACGGTACAGAAGAAAAGTTTTTAAAGTTTTAATAATATACCTTAGCTTTTCTTTCCAAACCGGCTCTTTGCACGTAAGCTTCTGCGTTCGG
>CAEFZY010027905.1:0-10366 GCA_903066815.1 Brachyrhaphis roseni
TGTAGCTCCCTGTACCTTCTTCCTGCAGCTTCTTCCTGCAGTTTCTTCCTACCACTTCCTGTATCTTCTTGCTGCTGCGTCCTGTAGCTTCCTGCAGCTTGCCATCTGCTGTGTCGTCAGAGCCGAACATTAAAAACACCAAGAGCATTTTAGTTTCCATTAGGAGGTAAATACCAAGTCACAGCGGGGAAAACCACTCAGGCAACATGATGTTAACGGTAACAATGCTTGGAAAATTCTATTACTGAAGACTAATTTACCAATTTTCCCATCCAAACAGTAAGAATGGACAACAAAATGTTACAGAATTATCTGAATGCAGACTGAAGTTCAGTGTTGGAGTTTTACAGAACATGAGCTTAAAAGCTAAAATGAAGGAGGTTTTAGCTTCAAAATACAATCAGAAGGAACATCATATGAAATCTTCTGGGGTATGAATACTTCTGACCACAGAGACACTGGATGTGTGTGAGGAACTGACAGAGCCCAGACAAAGTGATTCCTCAGTTCCTGATCAGTTCCTGAGTGTGTAATAAAAGTGTCTAAAGTAATAAACCGGCTTCTGGTTTTAATAAGCAGAACTAATCCAAACTAATAAACGTTTTACAGAAAGCCAAACTGGAGGCTAGAACCAAAGCAGCTCCTGGTTTTATTTGTGTCAGTGAAACAGTTTGACTCTTTGTATCTGTATTGAAACTGTGAGAGATGTGAGCCGACGTCCAGGCTGNCCGTCAACCATCAACCGTCAACCGTCAGCCGTCAACCGTCAGCCATCAACCGTCAACCGTCAACCATCAACTGTCAACCATCAACCATCAACCGTCAGCCATCAACCATCAACTGTCAACCATCAGCCGTCAACCATCAACCATCAACCGTCAGCCATCAACCATCAACTGTCAACCATCAACCATCAACCATCAACCATCAACCGTCAGCCATCAACCATCAACCGTCAGCCATCAACCATCAGCCATCAACCACAAACCATCAACCATCAACCGTCAGCCGTCAACCGTCAACGTCAACCGTCAACCATCAGCCGTCAACCACAAACCTTCAACCGTCAACCATCAACCGTCAGCCATCAACCATTAGCCATCAACCATCAACTGTCAACCGTCAACTGTCAACCGTCAGCCGTCAACCATCAGCCGTCAACCATCAACCATCAGCCGTCAATCGTCAGCCGTCAACCGTCAGCCGTCAACCGTCAGCCGTCAACCACCAGCCGTCAACCATCAACTGTCAACCATCAGCCGTCAACCATCAACCGTCAACCATCAGCCGTCAACCATCAACCGTCAACCATCAACTGTCAACCATCAGCCGTCAACCATCAACCGTCAACCATCAGCCGTCAACCACAAACCATCAGCCATCAACCATCAGCCGTCAACCATCAGCCGTCAACCATCAGCCGTCAACCATCAGCCGTCAACCATCAGCCATCAACCACAAACCATCAGCCATCAACCGTCAACCGTCAGCCGTCAACCGTCAGCCGTCAACCGTCAGCCATCAGCCGTCAACCATCAGCCGTCAACCATCAGCCGTCAACCATCAGCCGTCAACCATCAGCCGTCAACCATCAACCATCAGCCGTCAACCACAAACCATCAACCATCAACCGTCAGCCATCAACCGTCAACCATCAGCCGTCAACCATCAGCCGTCAACCATCAGCCGTCAACCATCAGCCGTCAACCATCAGCCATCAACCACAAACCATCAGCCATCAACCGTCAACCATCAGCCGTCAACCATCAGCGTCAACCGTCAGCCGTCAACCGTCAGCCATCAACCGTCAACCATCAACCGTCAACCATCAGCCGTCAACCATCAGCCATCAACCGTCAACCACAAACCATCAACCATCAACCGTCAGAGTCAACCGTCAACCGTCAGCGTCAACCGTCAACCATAAGCCGTCAACCATAAGCCGTCAGAGTCAACCGTCAACCATCAGCCATCAACCATCAGCCGTCAACCACAAACCATCAACCATCAACCGTCAGAGTCAACTGTCAGCGTCAACCGTCAACCATAAGCCGTCAACCATCAGCCGTCAACTGGGTGATTAAGAGCACACAGAAAATGTCACCTCTGCTGGAAATCAATATTCCCTGAAAGATGGGCAGTATATCCTTCAGGGAATGTACTGCCTGAAGGATGCAACAGGAGTTGCTCTTCAGCAACCCGTTTGCTAAAGAGATAGAGAGACACGGCAGCGACTAGAACATGTGGATGCAGCTGGAGTCCATGGGAACAACCAGAGCGAAAAAACACGTCTGTCTGAAAAAGGGAAAAAAGAAAGAGAGATCAGACAGCGGTCTCATCTTTATTTCAGTTATCATTATGAGATTAATAACTGACTGACTGTAAGGAAACAAAGAAAGGTTGGTCCAAATACCTCAGATGTTCTAGGTTCTTCACTCAGCTGATCTCCCCTTAATGGACCAGCAACAAGAAGAGGAACAGAAAAATTCTGCAGGCAGTTTGGAGTCAGACTGGAGACGGACTCAGATCAGAACAGAACTCCCTGACCTCCGTTCAAAATGAAACCAAGCGCTCCTTACTATGACTGTGGGTGAAACACGGTGGTGGCAGCATCATGCTTCTTTCCAGAAGCTGTGGAGAAGTCGGTCAGCACCTCACAGAAAATCCAGATAAAACACAAACAGGTGACTGAAAAGGTTAAAGGTCATGAAGACTTTGCAAGGCTCTTCATGCTTTCAGCCAGCCACTGTCTGGAAATCGTATGTCTGGAATCGTATTTAATCCGTTTTCTTTCTTCATTTTGTTCTTTTCCTCACAGCCTTCCCGGATTCAAGGCGGGAAGTTTCCTGAAAACCCAACCAGATCCGTTCGCCACCACTCTGACATTTCGCCCCCAGCAGGGTAAAATGTCAGCGCACACAGATTGCGATAAGGTCTGGCCGTCCCGACCGCAGGCGGCGACGCCCGGTGGTCAGGACGAAGCCGGGACGGGAGGCGGGTCAACCGGGTCGGGCCGCAGACGCCTGCAGCTGGCGGGACGGCCGGGCATGAGCTGCTGGGCCTGCAAAACCAGACCAGAGCTTTAACACAGCAGTAGCAGCAAAGTGACGGTGCAGGAGGAAAACGCTGCAGCAGCTGCAGCAGCAGTAGTGATGCTGCAGCTGCAACATCTCAGTTGATTCTGAGGGTAAAGTCAGAGCGCGGTGCACAAACTGTGGGCCAACGTCACACACAGGCCAAGAAAAATAAACTGAATTTCTTTTGCAACAAAGGGTTGTTATTCATTCTAGATCCAAACATTTAAAATGATTTTGCACATTTGCCTTATTAAAAGAAAAGTATCTAGTTCTCCAACTCTTTTGGGTTCCATTTAGCAAATTTATTCTCAAGCAGAAAGATTGAAGTCACTTTCTTCCAAAACACTTCTAAATAGTAAACGAAATAAAACCTAACTTGGGTGCAGTAAATGTCAGCCATAGTTTTACTCTGATTAAAAATATTAAATTAAATAAACTTGTATCATTGCTGAACTGCAAAAAGTCAGTCCACAAATGGCCCCCGGGCCACATTTTGGACGCCCCTGTATTACAGACAACGTGGCTGTTTTTAAGAATAACTCAGTGACATCATCTGTTTTTTTCTTGTGATCCAAACGTCCACAGCTGATGAACAAACTGAGATTAAATCCAACAAAGGAATTGAACAAAGTCGGTCAAACTGGTCTGAATGTTTAATCTGAAAATGAAAAATTCCTTTCAAGTCATTATTTCCAAGTCCGAGTCAAATCTCAAGTCCCTAACAGCAAAAACATTTTCATATCAAATCTCCAACACCTGGGTCACCTCTAACTCCGCATCACTGCATGAATATTTAATATTTAATAATTATCTTTCAGGCTTTTAATATTTATTAACAGTTATCTTTTAAATATTTAACACTTAATTTGTCATCCAATAATCTCCTAAAGCCTGATTTTTATTGTTTTAATCAAACGTAATATTTACCCCATTTGAAATATGAATAATAATTTATCTTCTAAGAAAAATATTACAGCAATAAAAAGCTTTTAACGTTGAATTTCAGCTGATAGTCTCAGAAACATTGAGTTTCCAGCTCTTACTGTTTTTGTTGGTTTTCTTTCTTTTTATTTATTACAGTAAATCTGACTGGTTGGGTTTTCTTCATCTCACTCTGAAGAAATTTAAATCAAGCTGGGAAAACATTTTCCAACATATTGTTGGTTAGTTCTGATCTGGTGGGACTTGTCGTTTTAAAGATGCTAACCAGACTGCTGC
The DNA here is from genome assembly GCA_903066815.1 of Brachyrhaphis roseni. Classification (NCBI taxonomy): domain Eukaryota; kingdom Metazoa; phylum Chordata; class Actinopteri; order Cyprinodontiformes; family Poeciliidae; genus Brachyrhaphis; species Brachyrhaphis roseni. Next base: position 4,296 of record CAEFZY010027905.1, read on the forward strand.
TTGACCTCTGACCCTTACAGAGAAGGCAGCGGGCTTTGTGTTGCAGGTTTGCTCTGCCGTCTCCTCCGTGGTTGAAAATGCTGATCATATTTACATCCTGACTGAATGAAAGAGTGAAATAAACCAGAGTCTCTGCAGAGATGAACACGCGAAGCCGCCCTGAAACCTGTCGCCTTGGTCGCAGTGAAACGAGTTTGTTTGGTTCAGTTAAAGATCCAGCGGTGAAATGCAGCGACTCTGAGCCTGTAACAGGCCAGCTGTGATGGTAGCAGGAGCAGGATGACAAACGTTCATCTGGAAACGGTTCTGTTGCTCGACTTTAAGATGTTCTTCCGTCTCAGCTCAGTTTAAAAAGGAAAGCAGAGTCTAAATGTTCTGCTTGTTAAACTGTGAAATCAGCAGAACAGCATCAATATCTGCTCAGATATCGCAGCAATCTTAAATAATAAATAATAGTTTTTTTATATAGCGCTTTTTTGCAGTCATTTTTGACCACCCAAAGCGCTTTACACACATTTATACACCGATACGCAGATCGGTGGGCAATTTGGGGTTAAGCACCTTGCCCAGAGGCACATCGACATGTGACAGGAGGAAGCTGGAATCGAACCTACTACCTTCCGATTGCAAGACGACTACTCTTACCACTCCGCCACAGTCGCCCCTAAACATGAGACAGCAACACTGCTATTCACAGAGACAAGCCCTCTACCCTCCCTCAAAATGGATTCAGAGCTAATTAAAAGACGGCCAACATGAAGCTTTTAGAGCAGTCTTGTGCTGCTGGCCGCACATCAACTGGACAACTCTCACCTGATGGGGAATCAGTGAGGATTACTGGCAAAGAAATGTGCGGGAAGCGGTGCAAAGTGGTGTGCACAGGGTTCATCTGAAATGCTTCAGCCTCTTGGGTCAACCACTACAACCTGAAAGCTTCTTGAAACTATAGCCTTTTGACTAGAATCACAATAAAATACAAAAAGTAAAACTGCAAGAAATCCCGGCACACGGCAAGCAGTTCAGCCTGACAGATCTGGCACATGGGTTGCTAACATGTTGCAGTCTGGTTCACCAGATTCATCAGAGAATAATGAATGCCAAGCCCCTACCCTCTCCAAACAATCATGGTAACAGATTCCTCTAATAAGATATCCACAGCTCTCATATCCACAGCTCCCACTTAACCAGCACAGAACAAGCTGATGACATTTCATTTCACGATTTAGGCATGAGCCTGTTACCGGTATCAAGGTCTACCAAGGTATTGTGGAGGTACGGTTTCAAAACTGCTAAACATTTGATCCACATGGTTTCTATTAGAGATTCACAACACATTCTCAAATTCCAGAGACTGGAATCAGACAATTATGCCTCAATTGGCAGGTCAAAAAATGAAAATGTTGACGTTTCTATTCTATTAAAAGCATCAAAACTAAGAACTTCCACAATTTGGGTCTACGGACACTTATATGTATGCACTTAGAAGCACTTTTTAGGTTAAGTCAAATAAAAACTTAAAAACCTATGTTGCTGCATAAATAGTAATCGTTCAAGTCCTTTGTTTTCTGTTTGGATTAAAAGTTACAATTGGAATACCATTTTTTTTCTTCTTTTGCATGACTTAGTCCTTTGAAAAGACAACAACTTAAAATTGGAATCAATCTAACACAGAATTGGCTGATCAATTCAAAAGAAAACTAGATAATTGTAAGCCAGAAAACCAGAATTGGTCCATTACTATTTCCAATGGTTCATAGTCTGATGTTTGATGATATGCAAGAGAAATTAACAAAGAGAGAACCACCCACTACTCTTAATATACAAATTTTCAACAACAGTTGCCAAAACGCAAGGAGGATATCTGTATAGCAGCTGACTGCAGGCTTTACCTGACCAGATAATCTCATGATCAAACAAACTTAAACTTGCACTAGCAGTGTTTCTCAATTCCCTGCCCTGCATGTTTTAGGTTTTTACCTTCTGCCACACACCTAGATTGAATCTGTGGGTGATTAACAGGCTTCTGCAGTACTTGATGGTCATGCAACCATTTGAATCAGCGGTTCTGGAACAGAGGCACATCTAAAGCATGCAGAGCAGGGGGACCTGAGGACTGGAATTGAGAAGCGCTGCAATAAAGCAATTACTGTACAACAAAAACAGAATAAAAAAATTGGTAAACATTTGAAAATTATTTTACATTTTTGCTTCAGTTAATATGTTATAAATAAAAAAATTATAAATAAACGTAAAATGTTACTTCCATATAGATTATTTTATTAAAACAAATAATATGTTAAATTATTTTGGCAACATTTCCTCTAGTAATTGTTGCTTTTCTGCTTTTACTGAAAATGATTATACAATGTGATACTTTTGTTAACTTTTTGTGTTCATACTACTAATAGTAATAATGGAAAAAGTATATCTACAACAGAAGAGTTTTGTTTTGGTTGTTTTGTTCAATTAAAAACAGAGCCAAGTCAGTCACTTAAAGCAACAAGCCAATCTAACCAGACATTCAAGACCGTAATGCCAGAACTGCTGGTTGGTCAAACCTGCAGAGGCAACAAGATCTGAACAGGAAATATGGTCAAATCTGACCTATCACAAAACGCCAACATGTTAGATAAGAAGCGCAGACACTGAGATAACACACTAATCAGAAGAAATGTTCCCCGAGAACAGCCCAATGCTAAAGATCAGGACCAGATTAACCTGCCAGTCCTCACCTAAATTTCTCTGGAATATTACTAACTCTGTATAGTATAGTAATATTACACCACATGCAGTCACACATGAATCGTTATCGTCAGTCCTGTCATGGCTTGTACAAATAAGTGTTTTTGAAAAATATCAGACGTTTACCTTGATGAACTGAAAAAGCTGAACAATGCAAAATTTGCAGGGACCCAGAAGCTTCTTTTGAGTGCAAAAATAAAATAAGTGTTTGTGAGTATCTTGGTGTCCCACGTTTTAAATGGACAGAGCAATGCATTTTATTCACCCATGCTTTACAGAAATGATCAAACTGTAAACACATTTATCTGCTGCTGAAGCTTGCAGTTGTCAATTCAGAAAAGACGCGTAATATGTTTATCACAAACACAAAAGGTTGAGGTTTAACCAGATTCTAGCTCTACGTTAAAGCTACTAATCATATTGTCGGACATTAGTCAATCAGGCTAAAAACAAAGTAGTAAATCTCAATATTTACATGTTTAATGTGAACAGATTTGCTTACTTTAATTGTCTCACTAGCTAAACCTCAGTAAGCAGTTCTTCCTCCCTTTTTTCCCCAGAATGTCAATTTATTTTACCCATAGCTTTATGAATTGAATAACTGAAAAATCTTAACTTGTCCGAATATGGAAGCAGAAGCTAGAAAAAAGGAGAGGTGACTCAGTGGTTTGGGGTGCAACTACTGAAGAGCCAATGACATAATGGTCATTAAAATAAGCACATAGAGGAGACATAGAAATAATTGTATTTGCTCTGTGTGCGGGTGCTTATTATTATATTGATAACCGTATTAGCAGACACAAAGAAAACGTAAAACCTAGTCAGCCCTACCATACATCTGAACTACTGTCCGACAATGGATCTCGTGACGTTACTGACCATTGAGCAGCAGCTAACGCTAACACTGAGCGAGATTTAAGGTTAGCTCGGCACAGCAGTGATTGGTCTTGGATCATTTCTCCCCACACTGTTTGGGAAATGTAAGCTTAACACCAAACCACTGAGATTAAACAACATTCCGCTCAACATTCAGCTCTCCACATTCCCTGAACCTCCCCCTGGTAAAACGCTGCAGCTGCAGCAGCAGCAGCAACAAACCGAGACAAAACAGTCACTGCGCTGTGGCCAACTCACCCAAAAGATACCGCTGAGGTGTCGAGCAGATGCGGCTGGAGGTTAGCGATGAACGGCCATCAGTAAAGCTTCTGCAGTTTGGGGGCATCCAGCTTTCGCGGGGCTAATGTCGGACAATCCGAAACGTGGCTTTGCTTTGACGGCTTTCTGTCCTCTGACTGCATATGTGTGTGTTGTGTTTGCGTGTGTCTGCCAGGCCTGCAGCTGCTGGAAGGAAATGGGCTCCTCTCCGTCACCGACACGCGCATGCGCATGCAAGCAGAAACAGAAGAGTGAACGGTGTGTGAGCGCAACCGCGTGGCCAACAGGTGAGCGTCAACTGATGGTAAACTTGTTACATGGTTTTAAAACGTTTTTTATGCCATACCAGCTCAAAACAAGGCATTATTTTGAAGTGGAAGGAAAATTATGCATATTTATTATTATTATTATTATTATTATTATTATTATTATTATTATTATTATTATTATTATTATTATTATTTTTTATTTTTATTTTTTATTATTATTTCTTTTTAGTGTTGATGTTATTATGTTAACATAAACTTAAAATCTGAAAAGGGGGCTATAGATGTCTACTTGCTTAAACAAAATCCACAATCCACTGCAACACACAGACAAATTTTACACCAGACATATTTTAAAACAATATCACAGAAGACTTATTAGTCCAGCTCTCAAATATGGAAAAAGTATCGCAAAACCCCAAATTCATCATGCATACCAAAACAGCACTTCTCTGGAAGAGATACATCGATAGTACAGCTCAGGTACGAAATGTTATTGATTAAATGTCTTCCAGAAATTCAGCTTTTAAGTAAAAGTGACAAGAAATAAAAATTATTGTTTAAAGAAATCCATCATAATTCATGCCTCAAACCATGATGCTCTGGTCATGTACTATGGTGTACATTTTAGGACATTTTCACGTCTCAGGAAATTATCCTACTCTGAGGCAGTTAGAACAAACTGTCTCAAATTTCTTTTTTCTTTCCCATTAGTGTCATATCTATTATTGCTTCTGGGAGAATCCAGGGAAAAATAACTGATATTGTACCAATTTTACCACTTGTCTTGAAATAGCCTATTCAGTGCAAATGAAATTAGCCTTAACCTATTTACTTAAAATTTTATTATTTTCTCTTTAATTATCCATCAAAAAGTCCTTGTTTCTTTGTTCTCTTATTCCCTGCGTGGATTTAAAATTTCTCATGTCTCACGATCCTGGGTATTTCATTATAGATTTAACCATTAACTTGTTGCTAATTGTGTTCCTCTCCCATTTCTACCTCTGTTGCTGCTGTTGGCATGCTTTTAAATGCTCGTGTACGGTATTTACCTCAGTGTGCCTCACAGTTGATGACGTATTTTGAAACCCACGACCTGACAATGGCGCCACCTGTTGGGAGCTTCTCTGTGACTCCTGAGAGCTTTTATTCTGATGTCGTTTTTTCTGACGCCTTTATTTCTGGGACCTTTTCATCTGAGGCCATCTTTGCGTCGACTTTTTATTCTGATGCCGTTTAGTAAGAGGTCTGATGGCTTTTTGTCATCTGAGGCTGTTTGATCTAATGTGTGAGGATATTTTCCTGAGAGCTGAGGGTATCGTAATATGTACCGTACATATCAGGCTGTTTGACCTACACAGAAAACAGTGTTTGATTGTAATCTAAACCTCCAATATGTACCGTACATATGAAGCTGTTTGACCTACACAGAAAACAGTGTTTGATTGTAATCTAAACCTCCAAGCGACTTGGATACCCTCCCCACTAATGGTGGTTTGCAAGAATCATCCTGTGAAAATGCTTTTCATTAGAATGGACAGGGAAGTGTGTCTGAAATTATTTGAAGATAGGACCTAAATCCATTTGGAAATCTGTGACAAGACTTGGGGAAAAAAACCTGATGTTTACAGATATGCTCTCTTCCAGAAACTTGAATACATTTCAAGTTTTGTTTTGTTCTTCTGTAGTGCTGTGTGTTGGTAAATCAAACTAAAACCTTCTTGATCTTTGTGCTGTTTGCATAGAGATGGCATATTTACATCTGAAGAGTGAGTGGAAGTTGATGGTGGTTCCTGAAAAAACTTCATTGGGAACATTAATATCTTACAGGCAGTGTTGTCAGTAACGCGTTACAAAGTAACGCGTTACTGACGTCGGACCGCTTTTTTCAGTAACGAGTAATCTAAC
>CAEFZY010027907.1:0-30890 GCA_903066815.1 Brachyrhaphis roseni
AAGGTTCTCAATAGGGTCAGAGGTCAGAGGAGGATGGTGACCACACCATGAGTTTCTCCCCTTTAATGCCCATAGCACCAATGACACAGTGGTTTTCCTTGCAGCATGAGATGGTGCATTGTCATGCATGAAGATAATTTTGCTACTGAAGATACGGCTCTTCTTTTTAAACCATGAAAGAAAGTGATCAGTCAGAAAGTCCGTATACTTTACTGAGGTCATTTTCACACCTTCAGGGACTCTGAAGGGGCCGACCAGCTCTCTCTCTCTCTCTCCCCATGATTTCAGCCCAAAGCATGACTCCACCACCTCCTTACTGACGTCACAGCCGTGTTGGAATGTGGTGGCCGTCTACCACTAATCCACTACTGCGTCCATCTGGACCATCCAGGTTTGCACAGCAGTCATCAGTGAACAAGTCTGTTTGAAAATTAATCTTCATGTACGGCTGGGCCCACTGGACCGTTTCTGCTTGTGAACTTTGGTTAGGGGCCGAATAGTAGGTTCATGCGCCACAATGAGGTTCCAGAGGCACCAACAGCTTCAAATCACTGTTTGCTGCTTTGTAAGGGCATTTTAACAGCTGCTCTCTTAATCCGATAAATTTGTCTAACAGAAACCTTCCTCATTATGCCTTCATCTGTACAAACCATCTTTGTTCTGAATCAGCCACAAATCTCTTCACAGTACGATAACGCTTCAGTTTCTTTAAATATCTAATGTTTTCATATCTTCTCATACGGCACTACACTATCTGATGATTTTCGTCAGCAGAGATTCTTTCTCTTTCCCATATAGCTTGAAACCTGTGGCCTGCTTAATAATGTGGAACATCCTTCTTAAGTAGCTTTCCTTTAATTGAGCTCACCAGACAAACTAATCAACCAGCTCTCTGAAATTAATTATAATGATTCAAAGAGCCCTGACACACAATACCATCTATAAATTTAATAGCAAAACAAAAATTTTAATCTTTATGACACTTAAATCCAATTGGTATTTTTCTCAAGCAAATTTTCAACTTTTGAAACGCAGAAATTTCCTTGGTTTTTCACACAAAAAATGGGATTAATGTCTAAATTTCAGACTTTTTCAAACAAATCTTTGACATTTGGAGCACAGAAATGTCCATGAGTGTTAGTATATTTCTGAGATTAAACTAAAAAAATGTGATCTTTTTTTTTTTTTTGCAAGTAAATGTTTGACTTTTGGAACTGAGAAATGCATGTATTTTCCAAAAGGTTTCTCAAATAACTGTAACTGAGTAGATGTAAGTATTTATACCCAACTCTGAGGTTCTGGAAGTTCAGCTGAAATGGGTGAATTTCTGATACAGAACATGAAGCTGAAGTCGGCCATGACAGTTCACCGGAAAACAGCTAAAAATACTCAGCATTAAACGGTGTGTATACGAAGCTATGAAGGTTTGTCTTGACTTGCGAGGAAACTTTTCATCTTTATAACAGAAATGATGTGGTTAATAATCCATACAGGTCTACATGTTTCAATAAAAGTATTTCACTCTGCGTAACAAACCCGTTCTGTTTTCAATATTTTAAGAAACTTTCTTATCTCCAATGCAGATGCAATTATTCACATCCTCGAAATGTTGTTGATTGAAAAACTAACATTTTTAACCGGAAACTTTTAGTGGTACAAATCTGTTTATATTATATAAAGATAAAATGACTAAACACCATATTAGAGAATTGTGGCAGCATGTTGGAGTAGTTCTATGTTATGATTTGTTTTATTTGAAGACGTTTTTTCATAATTTTTCAGGGTTTTTTGGTTTGGATTTTTTTTTTTTTACTTTCAGAAAGTTGCTTTGATTTGTGACCATGGCAACAAGCAGCTGATTAGCTCAAAGCCTCAAATATAAAACCTGAACTATGACGCTAAATCCCAGTGGAGTTGAAAAGGAGGCTTCATGGATCGATCTCTTCCGACATGTGATCTGTTCAGCTAACAACTGATGCTTTCATCAGGACATGTTGCTGTGGAAAATCATATTTGCTGTTGGCTTGTCATGACACTGATCAGACTATTATACAACCGTCTTCGGTCAGAGGCCTCTTCAGATTTCTTGCAAGTCTGACTGCTACTGGAGACCTTTGCTCCCCACAGCATCACAATCTACAATGACTCTTTGAAGATACTTCAAGAGCTAACAATGGTTAATGTGATAACAGCTAACATCAAGTTAACATTGCACGGCTTTACTTGAACACTTTCTCTCTTTCTGGCTACTGATGGGGTTTTTTTCTAGAATTGGACTTGAGGTCATTTTCATAGAGTACCAGGTGAGGCCAGCAGGTATGAAGCTAATAAAACTTTAAATCTCATCTCAACTGAAAACATTAAACAACCCGTTTGTTTATACAGGTTGTCTCAAACTTGGTTGTGAAATATTTCTGGAAATGAAATCTCGTAATTCCAGTTGGCCCGGATCCACTTCACCATCTGCCTCCAGGAGTTTCATTTAGAGACACTAAGATTTTCTTTTACGTCAAACCAGCAGATCAAGATTTTTTTTATTATTATTTTTCCCTCCAAAAACCTTGAGACATTTGTTGTGAATTGGGGCTATCTAAATGAAACTTAATTGAATTGAAGCCATAATAAAATAGAAATGCTGCAGCTTTTGACTAACAGAAAATGATTAAATTCTCCAATTATACACGCTGAAGAATATTTCCAATAGCAACTTATGTGGTTTCTTCTAAGCTAAAAGGCACATGCTACATCCTGAGAATCCAAACTATTAGATCACATCAGTTTTTGATTCTCTGAGTTTCTAGTTTTCATCAATTGAAATGAGCAATAAAAATTTAAGGAAAAATTGGCCAAATCCAGACCTCTGATCGATTGATTTCATTGTATTGTTACCAAATTCCCCTGAAATCCATATTTACTGACATACCAGTAAATATCAGATGTGTGATGTAATTAAAAACATGCACATAAAAATAAAACAAAAAACAAGAAAAACAAACTTTTCCTTGTAAATAAATACCAAAGAACTCTAATAAGCCTTTTGTGACGTCAGCAATGACAGAAGATCTTATTTAAACTAAATTATTAATACCATAAAACATAAAAACTGACACTGATATATTCTAGATGTGATATATGATGATATCCAAAGTGAGGGAATGATTTTATATAAAAGTTTGGCTTCCAGCTTTACTGTTTTAAACCCAAATCACGCTCACATTCAACCAACGTGCTAAACACGTCAGTTTGTTTTTAAAAGGCACAACGTGTTCCGCGCCAAAATAATGTGACTGAAGTAAATAATGGGTCAAATGAAGCAATTAGAATCACTTGTTGCGCAACTTGGAAACCTAATTCCAGGACTTTGGTCGTTGAGTAAATGAGAGTAATTTATGGGAGCCGCTTTGTGTTTCAGGGTCTAACCTGGAGCGGCAATGAGAACTTTGGCCCCGCAGCAGGAGAAGCAGTGCAGCAGAGACTTGGATCTGATGTTGAAGTTCAGCAGAGCCGCCGGGCAGCCCAGCTTGGCCAAACCGAGCCAGGTCCACACGAAGCTGGGCTCGTTGGGCAGAAACAGGGCCACGGTGTCGCCCTCCTTCAGCCGGGCTTCAGCCTGCAGAGCCCGGGCCACCTTGTTGCTCTGCAGGTCCACCTCTCCGTAGCTGAATGATTGGCCCTCGAAGTGGATGAAGGTCTTGGTGGGTTGCCTCTTCACCGCGTCCAAGAAGCAGTCCAGGATGCTGTAGAAAGGTTTGGACTTCCTGTACTTGGTGAGCCTGATGCCCAGCTTGAGGCTCCGCAGCATGTAGGCGCAGTCATCGCTGAAATAGGGCCAGAAAGTCCGGATGTACGCGAGGGCCAGGATGGCCAGGCCGGCCGCAGCGGTGAGCCACACGGACATGGTGGAGGAGCCGCAGGACGGGCTGCAGAGAAACCTTCAAACTGTCTGGAAACACTGGAATGTGACTAAATTCATGTGTTTGGCTGAGGGCGGCGCTCAGCTGGGTTCTGTCCCACTGATCCCGCCTTCAGTCNAGGCGGGCAGAAATTATACTCCAATAGGAGAACTTCTTTAAGATGAGCCTGAATCTGGGTCATTTCTGGTTCTACTAGAATATGGGGGCCATTGTAGACACAGAAAGAGAAAAACAGTAAATCTCTACAAAAATTCTCTCATCTCAGAAACTTTATAGAAAAATCTGGAAAATTTTCTTCAAATTTGCTAAGAAAAACTAAAAAAAAAAAAAGAAGAAAAGAATAATCTCAGAAATGTTCTAGAAAGATTTAGGAAATTCCTGAGTTTCAAATTTGCTACAAAAACACAAAAAATTCTAGATCAATGTCAGGAAAATCTTGGAAAATCCAGAGTTTCAAAAGTTGTGACTTTTGAAACTCTGCTGCACCCAATTTCCTTTTTTCCATTTTTTTGGGGGGGGAGAGAAAGGGGAGAAAGCGGGTCTGAATTTTTATTTAACTAATTTTTGACTTTTAAACCTGCTTGCGTTCAGGTGAATTAAAATTGCTGAAACAAAACAGAGCCTCCCCTTGTTAATTTTATTTTAATTTTTCACTCCAATACACATATATTATGTGTATGTAAGAAAATAAATACATTATTTAGTGAATATATGGTTAATATTTTAACTAATCGCAATGTTAGGTAGTGGTTCTTCCATGTTTTTCAGATGGTGAAGCTGCTGCACCCAAAAATATAACAATGTTAAATTAATTAAACTAAACATACAGTGTTACTTTTTAGAGTGCAAGTGAGTGCAAAAAGACGCAGAAACCTCTGGATTGCGCACATGGCAACCCTCATTAGAAATGCGCAGCGTGGTGGGCGGGAGCTCGTTGCGCACAGCAGCTGATTTACAGGGAGGGTCAAAATGTTCCGAAAGCTTCTTCTGTTCTCCGAACCAGAACCGGTCCTGGTGGAAACAGAATCACTGTCTGTTCAGATTTAAAGAAATTAATCCTGTTTTCTCAAAATGCATCCAGTGTCCAAAGCAAAGCCGGAAGAAAAAAACAAACATTTTCTGAATGGCTGGTTCTGAATGCACGTCACAATGTTCTTTATTTTAATTTATTACTGTATATGACCGAACAACAACAAAACAGTGCATATTTATGAAATGGAAGAAAAAAATAAACATTAAAAAAAAACTGAAAAGTTCAGTTAACAATGAACCACTTCAAAATATTTTACCCAAAAAAAGTAAAAAGAATCCAAATTACTCAAATAAGAGCAAAAAAGTATTTTGTAATAATTCTACTTCACTGATGACGTCATTAGATGGAGAAACATAATTTTCTGTGCAAATGCTGATATTATTAAGACTAAATGAAAGAAAAATCATACAAATAAACGACATAATTACTAAGTTTAAGCATTTAAAAAACTTTTCCTTTTCAAATTTTAGGAAACATGAAAAACTTGACACGAATCAGTCCAAGTCTCTAAGGAAATATAAATTAAGATTTTTGTTTTAATGTATAAAGTCTAAAACAAAGTAATGATTTAAAGTGTATGAGTGTCATAGTAAAGATAAAAATAATAAAAATATGTAAACCAAACTTCCCTAAGAAGCAAAAATAAGTAGAAAATCTGCTTAACAAGGTGGATAAAAGAAAACTTTTCTTTTCCTACATGGACTTGGACTACAATGCCCAGAATGCAATGCAGTAGAAAAAACTCAAATTGTACATTTAAACGTTTTCAAATCTGAAAAACTGCAACGACTGAAAGATTTCTCTTCACTTTTAATAAAAAGCAATAAAACTATAAAATGTGTGAATGTTGTTCTTTTAAATATAAATCCAAATTCCAATTTTTTTCCTCTATTTTCTTAGTAACTAAAAATCAAACAGTTTGGTGGAGAGAATCTGATTCATGCTGATCCTAAAACGTTTTCTGCTTCATCTTCACTATAAAACATTTTAATATAAACTTTTTTCATAACATTGTAGCACATAAAATCTGCCGAATCAGCAGAAAATGGACTCAAATAAAGAAAACCTGCTCAGTTTTTCATTCTTCTAAATGTTCTGTATCTTTAAGAGTCTGAAAAAGTCCAGTGGCTCCAGCAGATCAGCTGGTAAAAAGAATCAATCAGCAGAGGTTACGTTCAGTTAGAGTCCATGAGCCGCAGGGCTGATAACAGCAGGGTTCACTGAAGTGAAAGTTAAAGAGGTAAAATCACGTCAACAGTTTGTTCCAACTGGAAATGTGTTTTTTTTATACTAGCATGGCCTTGGGATAAACAGTTTTCAGTGACATTTAGTTTCACTGCCATCAACATGTACAGAAGCTTGATTGACAGCGCTAAACTACAAGTTAGATTCAATTCCTAGAGTTCATTCGCAATAGTTCACTGTCAGTTGATAACACAGGCAGCCATGAATGCTAATGCTAGTTAGCATGCCCACCAATGACAGCACATAAACAGTTTTCCTGTAACATTAAATAGTTTCAATGCATATACAGGAGCTTGATTGACAGCGCTAAGACCTTCCTCCTGGCTCTGACTGGCTGTTTTTCACAGAACGGTGCACAGCAATAGTAGGATGTGGTGGAGCTTGACCTTTCACCTCTCATATTATCACACTATCACAATACAGTAAGTTTAAAATATATGTATTAAGATTTTTTCAGAAATGTTATAGTTGATTTAAGCTCAGGTTTAGTAATACATAGTTCTCATGTAATATCACATATCCAGGAACGTCATAGCTGACAGCCATCTTGGTAGGTATCCCTAACTAACTGTTATGAGAGTTGCTATGACAACAATAAGCAAACCACATTCTCCGTCTCTTACAGGTCGATCCTGACAGCAGCGATTTTGTTGGTTTATCGTTTTTGCTGGTCAAGATTGTCAACATACTTTGTTTTCGTTGATCTCGAAGCCATCGTTCATCTGTGCTTTGTGCTGCACTCGCCTACCAAGATGGCGCTTCAGTGGCGCAGATTACTTCCGGTTCAGACTTGTTTTCCTGTCAACACTACGTTCTTTTTCTGAAATGTTGTTAGTTTTACTGCAAATGTTAAAAAAATTTTTTAAAAAGTGAGCAGTAATCGGGCTAAAAAAGAAAAATCACAAGATTTTGTAACGGGGGGAATGAATGCATTTTCACAGCACTGTCTGTACTAAACCACAGCATATCTTTTTTTTACCATTTAGATAACGATAAAGATAAGCGGGTTCAGTGGGTCTAAACTCCAGAACAAACCCGTTTCTCATCTTCCAACAGTCGACAGCTGAAGCGCTCGTGATCTGGTTCAGTCAGAAATATGTGCCAAAGTTTATGACCGGAACGCTGACTTTATCTGACCCGCGTTGAGTCAACACCACTGGAAAACAGAGGCAGCTCCGATGAGGTCCAAGGTCAAAGGGTGAGACCCTGGCGATTCTGTCGGGTTCATGTCCAGCAGGTGAGAGGTACAGTTTGTTCTCCAATACTAGAAAGATTTACAGCATTTCTAAAAACTGCAAAAAACAACAACTGGAAATAGCAAATCGAAATAACCAACAATACATCTGCAATTCTCTTCCCCCATTTACATCTAATGATGAAATTATATCAGTTATCAGGACAGGGAGAAGAATTAGGAATTAGGATTGTGATTAATCTCAGAATTCTGATATTTTATTTAATTATTCTGTCTTTTTTTGCTTTGTAATTTTTTACTCTAACTTCACAATTCTGTTTAATCTGTCCGATTTCAATCTTTTGTCTCAGAATTCTGACATTTCTCCAAATTTTAACATTAATCTCAGAATTTTTACATTTTTACATTAATCATTAATTATTTTCTCAGGATTTGTAAATCAGACTTTTGAAAGAAAAGAAAAAATCAGATTTTAATCTCAGAATTCAGAGATTAGAAGCAGATTATTTTTCCTGCTGGCCTTAATCCTATTCTGTAGGAATCCTTATACACTGGATTCTGAACTATATGAATATTTATTTAAAACCGTTTTAACAGGAGCTACAAAAGGAAGAAAGAAAAACCAGATCAGCTGTTCAGTGAGCGAGGATCCCGGTGCCGATCGGCTCTCTGTTGGTAAATAATTTAATCTTCCTGTTTGTTGTGGGAAACGTTTCATGCTGACCTGCTTGTCAGCGAGTCTCCAAGTGAATCTTTTCACACAAAACCAAGTAAACCAAATTTAGGTCTTATATTCAGTCTGAAATAAGTCAAGATTTATTAAAATGACAAATATAAATACAGAAACAATTATAATGCATGCAGAGCTCGTCTTGTAAATTTAAAACATTTCACAAACATGAACATAAAAACACGTTTCAAACAAAGAAGCTGGGACTTTATACTGTTTAAACCCTTTAGTGGGAGCTAGCTGCCATTTTGTGTCTTTCAGATATTTCTCTGTGGATGGAGTTAAAAATATATATTCACAAATATTCACTGTTTTGCTTGTAAAAATAAAAATTCTACTTTTATCCCTTTAAAAAAACAATATTTTATTTGAAATGACCCAACTGTAGCATTAAAAATGAGGAGTGTAATAAGTTTCCTGAGTTTTTCTGTTTTTTGGCGGCTATTTCAACAGTGCAGTTATTTCATTACAGTTAAACAAAGAAAGGCACATGCTAAAGCTAGTGTGGCATTTTGTCTGAAGAGGCACTTTAAAATGAACATTTACTGCTACAGACTGCACTGTGGAACCGTAGTTCTGCTGTAAATGCTTCTTATTGTGACTAAAAACGGAGGATCGATGCAGAAATCACAGCAGCTTAGCGAATGCAAAGCTAAAATCAGTGGCAAATGAGATTAGCTTTGCACGGTGATGCGAAACAGAATGAAACTTGGAGGCTGACTGGCCTGCAGCAACTCCACCGGTCAATAATTAACAAGTTTTATCTGCTTTATCCAGCACAAAACTTCCCTTACTTTGGCTCAGTGCAGATCCTCAACGTGTGATAAGGTAAACTGAGCCATAAATGTGCAGTGGAGGCTCTTTCTGCCTATTTTATCTACGAAATGGGTAAAATAAGCAGGATTATTTTATTTTTATGCACAGCACTGTTCAAAGCCTCGGATAAACTCATTATGAACATGAATGTCGTACAGATTTTCCTTTGTGTGAATCATTATTTTTAAGGGTTTAACTGAAATGTAAAGATACAACCTCACTAATAAATATCCTTTTTTATTATTCTGCTAACTTTATGCAATCCACCGGAAAACAGAACCAGAAGAGTTTTGTTTTAAAAGCCTCATGTCAAATTCTCCAAACTTATTTATTGCTATTGTGGTTTAAGTTATATAAAAAGCTTCACCAGAACATCTGGCTTGTTCATTTTTATGTAGAACCACAAAGAAAGAGAGAATGTTTTATAATTAGTCTGGACATTGGTCATTTCTGGTTCTTCATATTTCAACTGTCCTAAAATATTTGCACTTGAATGCGGCGCATTAGGCTGACTGCAAACAGAAAACACAGGAAGAGTACGTGTCCACCAAAAATGATCTAATCTCAGAAAGTTTCTAGAAAAATCCTGGAAATGTCTCAGTCTCAAATTTACTTTAAAAAAAAAAACTCAAAAATTTTGTATTTAATCTCACAAAATTTCTAGAAAATAATCTTGGATATTTCTGAGTTTCAAGAGTACAAAATTTGCTAGAAAAATCTGAGAAATTTTTTAATTAATCTCAATATTTCTTAAAAATAAAAGTGGAAATTTCTGAGTTTCAAATTTGCTAGAAAATACTCAAATTTGTTTTAGATTGATTTCAGAAACTTTTTAAAAACAGTCTCAGAAATTTCTGAGTTTCAAAAGTGTACAAAAATAAAAAAAATTGAGATTCATCTCAAATTTTTCTAGAATAAATCTTGGAAATTTCTGGGTTTCAAAAGTTAAAAATTTCTTGGAAAAATCTCAGAAATTTTGAAATTGATATCAAGATTTCTAGAAAAATCTTGGAAATTTCTGACTTTCAAATTTGCTAGAAAAACTCAAATTTTTAGATTAATCTCAGAAATTTTCTAGAAAAATCTTGCTAGAAAAAAACTTTTCAAACTCTAGAATTTCTCAGATTAACCTCAAAATATAAAAAAAAATTTAGTAAATTTTCCATGTTTGGAGCTCACAAATGTTCTTGCTCTTTCTAGAAAATTTGTGAGATTGATATCAAAATGTTTGAGTTTTTGTTCCATCTACAGTAGGCCTAAAGCGTCGTCGTAGAAACAGACGCTGATGACAGGATTTTGTTTTTGGAGTCTAATGAAGAATGTTCCCTTTGTTTTAAATGTAAACATAACACTGAAATCAAGGCACATTTTATTAAGCTACATGTCTTTACCTTCTCCCTCCTCTGTTATTTCTGCAGGTAGAAGGGGCTGTCGAAGCCGCTGTCCTGCTGCCGCTGCCTCAGCTCAGAGAACGGCGGCCTGGAGAAAACGTCGCCGTCTGAGCCGGGGATCGGCTCTCTGGCCAGACTCTTCTTTGCTTTCTTGTTGTTTTCAGTCTGAGGTGATTGCTTGGGGATTTCCTTGTACACTGTTAGGTCAGAATCGTCCGGAGTGGCGACCCCTAGTGCTCCTATGTAGGCATCAGAAGCTGAATTTGCTGAAAAAGGCCTGAGCGGTTCGGCTCTCCGCCGCGGTCTGGCTGCGTTTGGGCCGTTGTCCGAGTCGTTGCTGGTCAGGCTCCAGTCGGTCTGCTTCTCCTCTCTGACTGGAGCCTCCTGGATGAGGAGCGACCGGCTCTGCCGCGCCAACTCTGCCTTGCTGGAGTTGCCTCTTTGCAGAAACCACTCTGCGCTTTTTCCCCTTGCAGACAAACCGGCGAAACCCAGGTGGGATTGGGAAGGTTTGTGAGGGAAAGAGTTCGTATCGAAGGTTTGTGGCTTCGTCACGGAGCCGTCCTCAGAGTCCTGGTGGGTTAAAGGTTTGGTCCTAAATGCTGCGGTTGATTTGAGGCTTGAATCAGCAGAAGCCTTTTCCCTTTGGAGTTGCCGCTCTGGTCTCACATCAGGAAGTTCATTTAGCGTCGTCAGGTTGCTACGGAAACCTGAACTTCTAGTTGGAACGCCAACAACGGTGCCGGACGATTCCCCCGTCGAACAACCTGCTGATGATAAACAGCCTGAGATGAAACAAAATCATTCTCAGATAATAAGATTTTAGTTTTGAGCTCCTGTGAGAATGAAATCTTTTAGAGCCTCTGTCACTTTAAATCCAAATAAGCTGCCTCTGGCCATGGCCTCCAACTCAACGTTTACATTTGCCTGTGAAAATGGCTGGAAAAAGATGCACAATTACACAACTGTACATCTGTGAAAAGCAGAAGTAGAGCCTCCCGCACAACCAATAAGAATGCAGCAAGTGGTTTCTGGACGGTAAGTCAACAACAAAACACTTGTCTCTTCCTGCAGCCATTATGCAGCGGTAAAATCAGCTGACAAAATGTGCTGGAGCTCCGCTGGGGTTGCTAGGTGACAGGCGGAGCACTGCTCAAGTTGCTAGGCAAAGGCACAATGCCCATGGAATGTGACTCAACAATCAGGAAGTTTTTGAAACGGCCAAAAAACATAAACTTATTGCCCAAAACCCACCAGATGTTTTTTTTTTACTCTTTGGAAGTTTTCAGAAGCAGCTGAGACCCAAGTAGAAATATAAAAACAGGTCAAATGTGAATTTTGTTTGATAAGTCCCTTTGAAGCAGTTTTCCTCATCTAGGACTTACTTGGTAGAGAGTAATTCTTTCCAGAGTTACTTTTTACTGGGGTCTCCAGCACTTTAGCCATGGCTGCCAGCTTGCTTGCAGCACTCATTATTTTCTTCTCAGCACTGCAGAAGACAGGAAGATCAATACAATTAGCCGGAGGAGCAATACTGCAGCAAGCGAACAAGTTTGGGACAATTAAAGGCTCTTGCCCCGTGGCTTTCCCCCCGTCCTCCAGTAACTCCTGCAGACAGGTCAGATAATAGCGCCGCATCTTCCTGGCCGTGTCCTGCCTCTCTCTCTGCACCTCGCTGCGGATCATCTCCGCCGCTCGCTCTCGACTCTCCTGCAGGTAGAGCAGCATGTCCCCTAGCAGAAACACAGTCGGGTTTGTTTGTTTGTTTGTTGCGAACACGGGGGAAGTTTCTGGGAGTCAAACTCAACACCAACCTCTGATCTTTTCCACGGTGACAAGGTATTGCTGCTTCAT
This sequence comes from Brachyrhaphis roseni, assembly GCA_903066815.1. NCBI lineage: Eukaryota > Metazoa > Chordata > Actinopteri > Cyprinodontiformes > Poeciliidae > Brachyrhaphis > Brachyrhaphis roseni. The sequence continues at coordinate 12,179 of CAEFZY010027907.1, forward strand.
CTCTTCCAGGCCTTGCTGAAGATTTTGTTGGTGATCCGAACTTCTAAGAAGAAAAAATAAACTTAAAAAGGAACAGGTTTCCCACAGTTATACTGTTCTGACCCAATTAAAAAGCCTGGAGACTTTCAGGTGTTTAAAGTTGTGTGAAATTACTTTTACTATTCTGAATTTTATTAATGTTTAGTTTTTTAGATTTCTTGTTGTATTTTGTAGTGATTTTTTGAGACAAACTAACACACACATAATGTAACAATAAAAAAAATATATAAAAATGTTTCTACTAGGATTATTCTGCAGATTCTCTGTCCTCGCTAAAGAAAATCACCCCACAGCATGATGCTGCCATGTTTCAAGAAAGTTTGAAGGCGTCCAATATAAGGGTAAATATCATAATTTTTTGTGGTATTGTGATAACAATAAAACTGATTAAAAAAATTATTTATTGCTTTTTTTTTTTTAAGGTAACTGCACAGCACCACAAGCATAAATGCTGTTCTTGAAAAACATTTATATTAGAAAAAAGCTTCTTCAGGACACCAAATACTTGATTTTTATTATTAAACTGCACAAAGAGACTTTGTTTAATTATATTTTAAAATTTACTGATATTTACTGATGGAAAAAAGAAAGGGAAAAAATAGTTAAATTAACATTTTAGTCATTTTTCTAAACATTCACTGAAATTTATCACGACGATAAATCAAAAATCTTAACATAAGAAATTTTTCACGATGAATGATACGATACGCATCGTTAGTTCTGACCAGAGATCTTTATCCACGTCTGTTAGTTTTATTTACAGAAAGGAAGTCTGAGTCGTGTGGATCTACGTTGCTCCTTTTGGCTACGACTCTGATTAGCGTCATTTTACGAGGCGGCCATGTTTCACAAGATTTACGGCTTTAAACTTCAGTTTTAAATGTCTGAACACTTCAATCCCACACCTGGTCTTTGTGATTCTGTTTGTTCAAAACTCAAAAATACCTCAAATAAACAAATATATTTATACTTAATAGTTAATTTGAACACTTAAAGAAGGCTTAACAAAAACTGCTTAGGCTTTTTATTAAGAGTTTTCCAGCCTGTTTTGATAAAATTAACTCAAATGAATATATTCTTCAGTATTTACAGGAAAAACATAAATTTTTACTAGATAAAATAATTTACAATGAATATTATGGATGGATGGATGTGAACAACAAACCCTGAAGATTCATTAGCTCTCTTCACTTCCTCCAGCTGCTGCAGATGTTCATCTTTCAGCTTCTGTATGCTGCTTTCATGCTCATCTACATTTTAGGGAAAAATAAATAAACAAGAGAGGTGCAGAGTCATTGTGGGTTCAGGGTTTTATGACAAAAGTTAAAATCGAACATTTAAACGTACCTCGAAGCAGCTGCATGGTCGTTTTGTGCTCACGGATGCGATGCTGAAGTTGACAACAGGCTTTCTCTAAATGTCTGTGGAGCTCCTGATTCTTCTTCTGCAGCTTTCCCAAACTCTCAGTGCATCCCTTCCTGCAGCCAGACTGCTCCTTCCTCTGAGCAAAAGAGCCTGGAGACAACAGGCAATCATGATAGAAATTAAAAAGTGTAAAATAATACAATATTTTACGTCCAAGTGCAACGCACACCTTGAATTTTGTTGATTTCTCTTGTGTGTTTCTCTTGCGTCTCTTTTAGGATGCAACTGAGCTTTTCTTCGCTCATCTGGAAAAGTAAAAAAGTTAACTTTTCTTTTTGAAATAATAAACAGAAATTTACAGCAAATAAATTCAGTTTGTTGCAAACTACAAACACTTGGGAGCAATAATCAAAGATAAGTGGGCTTTTCATAAGATCCAAAAAGACTTTCTAAGGAAGCTAAATATTTTTAGTATAAATAGAAGCCTCTTTTATTGGTCTTTCATCAAATTTGCTTGAACTTTTTCTACGGTTGCCTGATCTGGAAATGTAAGAGTTCAGAATAAAAACTCCCTATGCATAAAATTCATTTTTTAAATAAAAAAATAAACATTTTATTCCCTAAAATGGAATAACATAACATTCTTTTCATGGACACTTGATCATTTGTAGCAAACGTTGCTTGTGGACCTAAAAACAAATATTATTCTGTCCCCCCCCCAATTAGTAATTGGATGGCAAAATGTGCTTAGTAGGAGGTTTTTATTTTCCTTTACAAAATTTGAACCAGGTGAAGGTAAAACTAAGCCACTTGAGGAGGTTTGACAAAGACATGTTTACAAACAAAGAAGGTTTTTCATCCTAAATGCAAAACATTTATAATTTTGTACAGTTTTGACTGAACTGTACAAACTGAACTGGAGGTCAGCGTCTTCTTTGGCTTCCTGCACAGCCTGCTCCAGGTTTTTGCACTGTTCTTGCAGCTTGGTTTGGTAGGTTTGCTGACCTTGTTGTTCTTTCAGGAATTGGCCTTTTTTTAGTCTCAACAATTAATCAATTACTAAATTAGTTGACGATTATTGTCATCATCAATTAATCACGATTAATCGTTTCAGCCCTGGTGCTTTTGTGTACTAGAAAGAAACTGATCAGAGGACAAACATCAGAGAAATTGTAACAAATTAACAAAAACCTACTTTCTTCCATTTCTTCTTGGCCTCTGATAGCGCTCTGTTCATCATGTCTCTGCACGATGTTTCAATGATGTTTGTGATTGTAGTTTCTGACGGGGATCCACCGGTTCTTCTGCTGTCCTCAGCCTCCTGATGCTCCGTTTCAGCAGGCCTGAAAAGCCGTGAAGAGGCCTGGGCCAGTGCCGACTGAAGCTCTGATACAAACGTCTCCTTCTCCTGCTGTCTTTCAGCCAGCTCCTTCTCTTCATACTGGCACCTCCACTCCTCTTCTCGTGTCTTCAGAGTCTGCTGAAGCTTGGCCTCCAGCTGCAGCAGCAGCTCCTTCCTCTGGAGGTCAGCGTCTTCTCTGGCTTCCTGCACAGCCTGCTCCAGGTTTTTGCACTGCTCCTGCAGCTTGGTTTGGTAGGTTTGCTCGTTTCGGGCCTGGATGATGGAGATCTCCTGCTGTTTGTCTCTGAACCATGCGGCTCGGGCTGCAGCCAGCTCCGCTTTCAGCAGGGCGGCTTGCTCTCTGCTGGCTTGCTCCAGCTGGCTCTTGAGAGCTGCCAGCTCCTCCTGAAGGTCCACCGCTTTTTGCTGCTCCACTTGGTTTTTCCGCCACTCTTCCTCTGCTTCCTGCAAGGCCTGGGATACCTGAAAACGTATTTAAAAAATTAAACATTAAAAATATGAAAAGAGGAGGATAAATGGCAGTGACAGTAATTACAAAAATAACTAGGGCTGAAGTGATTAATTTGATTAATCGTGATAAACTTAGCAATCGATTAATCGTTAACAGGAGTATACAAACTCAAAAAAAGAACATTTGCTGATATATACAACCAGGTGGTTTTCTTTGCATTACTCACTTATATTTACAAAGGCTGAAGGAATTAATTGGATTAATCGATTACAGGAATAATTGTCAACTAATTTAGTAATCGATTAATCGTTAACTAACTGCAGTGTACAGATTTTTTTCAAAAAATATGGCCATTTGCTGGAAGAAAAACTCAGTCTGAGCAGTAAATAAGGCAAAACTGGACATTTTCCAATAAAGATAGAAAAAACACAACTTTATAAATATGTTTTACCCAAGAACTCCTAAAATAACAAAGATTTAACTTCCCCTTGTTAAAATTCAGTGAAAAAATTTTGGCAAATTCTTAATTTCATTAATCAAAACAAATTAAGAATTAGCAATTCTTAATTAATCAACCTGATAGATTAATATTAGGTTTATCAAAAGATCAACCTGATATTGCATTGATGTTAAACAGAACGGCATGATCAAACATTTAGTTCACTAAAATGTTTATCTTATTTTAAAAAAGGAATTGAATTGTTTATTTGCATATTTTAATGTATTTTTAATATTGTATAAAATGGGCTTAAGTGATTTGATGAAAAATCCAAAATGTGGCAATTTTTAAAAATCAGATTAATTGATTAATCGTCATAATAATCAATTAGTTGCAACCCTAAAAATACGTTTCTCCTACTTTTTCCTTTGTGATTTCTTCTTGCAGCTCTTCCCATTTCTCCTTTTCTCTGTGGAGTAAAGTTTGGTATTCTGGTAATGAAGACAGATCCTCGATCCAGCGGCTGTAAGCTCGGGTTACAGCCCCTTCAACCTGAAACACAAATCTCTGCTTAGTCTACCACTAAGCTTTACCATTTAAATAATAGCTAAACAAGTAAGGGTAACAGTTTATAGGATTACTGTTGAGAACAATCTACAAATGAATCCCAGTTGGTGTAAAATAAAGCTTATTCGCTATGTACTAGCTTAAAAAACTCACCTGCTTGGCCATTTCGTTCAGGTGTTTCTCTTCCAACTCTCTCTGGATTTGTTTCCTGGCTTCTGTCACAGCTTTGCGTTGCACTTTGTCAGCTTCCAGTTGCAGCTGCTGCTTCTGGGCAGCAAGCCTGGAGTCCAGCTCCTCAGCAGAAATTGCCCGACCGCTGGCATCTGGCTCATCTGTTTGGCAGCTCACCTCAGCAGCGTTTCTCTCTTTCTTAGCCTCCTCCAGCTTCTGAACCCACGTCTTCTCTCTCTGCACCCCAACAAAACAAAACATACTCAATTCAGTCAGAATAGATAGGTGAGCCTCTTGTATTTAATAAGTCAAATAGGGCCACAACTAACAATTATTTTTGTAATCAATTATTTTTTGACAATTAATCGATTAATCGGATAGCAAAACTGGCAGATTTTTCATGAGAAGACTTAAAAAAATATTAGAAATATATTAAAAGACACAAATAAATAATTCAATTACTTTATTAGATAAGAAAATAAAAATTTTATTGCCTAAAATCCATAACATTCCTTTAGTTTACGCTTGGTTATTTGAAGCTAACGATGCATCTATAGCTAAAAATACCAGGGTTTCCTCCAGTGTATTATAAGCCTGGCGGGCCACCAGGTTAAACATTGCTTATTTAGTTAAGTCTTTTTAAAATGTTTGCATTTTTTAAGACTTTATAGTTGGTGTTTGGGTATCAATCTTCCAAGCTTTCAATAACACATGATTATCAAGTGATATTTTCAAATTTCTTGTAAACTTTAAACATTTTTTAACTCAAAAACATGACGGGCCGCTGGATGAATGAACCACCAGGCTCAGCAAGTTTTCTTGGAGAAACCTTGATTAACTTCTCTGACTGTGTTGTTATTTCAGGAAATTGTCTTTTTTTTGAATCTATGTACTCCAGTTAGCAATTAATCGATTTCTAAATTAGTTGACGATTATTTCAATAAATGATTAATCGCGATTAATCGTTTCAGACCTTTTGAAGTTCCTTCTTCCATTTGGCTTCAGTGGAAGCAACATGGCAGCTCACTTCCTGCTGGATTTCAGCCTCTTTCTCTTTGGTCCAGTCTTCTCTAAGCTTCAGCATGATGGCCTGATGCTGAGCCTCCAGTTCACCCCTCAGCTTCTCCAACGCTTCACTACTCTCTTCTTCCTGTTTCTTCTGCAGAGTTTCCTCCAGGAAACACTTGTCTTTACACACAGAGATGTAACATTCCTGCACGGCCAACATCTTATCGCTGACCTCTGACAGCTGGTTTCTGTGGACGAAGTTAAAACAGGTGCGTTAAACGATATGTACAGGAGAACAGATTTCAGTTTTAGGGACAGAGACTTACTGCAGCTGCTGAATCTGCTGCTGGTGCTGTGCAGTCAGCTGCTCCACCTCCGCGTTGTGTTCTAGCAGGAGTTCTGTTCTGACCCGGTTCACCACATCATCTCTATACTGCTGATTTATCCGCTCAGTCCTAAAAAAACAAAACATAAAAATGATTTATAAATATCAGGGCTGCAACTAACGATTGCTTTAGTAATCGATTATTCTTATGATTAATTAGATATAAATAATTTGTATTAGAAGTACTTTGAGAGATGCAAATAAACAAATGATTCAATTATTTTTTTAAATAATAAACATATCTTTTTGCCTGAAATGCAACAACATAACATTCCTTTAGTGCATGCTTTATCATTAACTGATCAATAATTGGAGGAGTAGTTTTGGGTAAATGTTTCATTTTTATCTTAAATGCAAAATCTTCATATTTTGCAGTTTTAGCTGAATTCCTGCTCTGACTCTGTTGTTCTTCCAGCAAATTGCCTTAGTAAATGATTAATCGATTACTAAATTAGTTGGTGATTATTTAAAAATTGATTAATTGTTTCAGCAGATAAATAAATAAACCCATCTTGTCTTGGGTCTTACCTCTGAGCAGCTTCTTGCTTTTCTTGGTCCAGTTCTTGGATCATTTCTCTCATTTTGGTGCACAGCTCAGAGTTGGCAGATTTCAGCTTTTCCTCGTTCTGTTTCAGCTCTTTATTCTTCTTTTCAAGCATCTACAGGTTGACAAGAAAACAAACTTAACATTTTGTCTTAAATAAACCAAAGAAGGCAAAGAAAATGGGCAAAACTCAACCTCCACTTGTTCCAGCAGGTGTGTCTCTTCCTGAGAGCCTTCAGTCGTGTCCAGGTGTTTCCTCTGGCTGGTCTCTCTGGCCTGAGGAGCAAAAGTTATTTATTTCAGAACAAGAAAAACTTCAGTTAGTCACGAGGACCATTTGCAGTATAAAACATTTTATTTAAAATGTTTTTTAAGTTTTTCATGATATAACCCAGGAATCAGGAACCTTTTCAATCCCAAAAGGTCTTTTTGCTACAAAATTACTTTTGTCTAGTCGCAAATAATAATTAAAATTAACTCAATGATTTCCATTTGCATGATTTATCATTTTTCTCTTTTCTTTCTATCAAAAACTGGATTTCAAAAATTTGCAGTCTGGTGCTTTGGTCTCAACTAGTCCTTTTTTGAAGACCAATTTTGTTCAAATGTACAGACTCAGAGGGACTAAATACAAATATTGTTAAAAAATAAAAACAAAACAACTGCTTCTATTCCACTTCACTATTATGCACGACTCTGTTGGTCTATCATGTAAAATCTCTTTGAAATACACTGATTGAGGTCAATACAGGATCACAAGCTGGTAAATGTAAGTTAATCTTTAAAAGCCTCCACCAGGGGGAGCCCTTACTGCAGAGCAGAGCTTTGCCTCCTCCAGCTGGGCCTCCAGCTCTCCCACTCGACCCTGAGCGAGCCGCAGCTCCTCCTGCAGCTGGTTGATCTTCTGCCTCTTTCCCTTTAAACATCCCAGGCAGCGCTGCATTTCCACACGCAGCAGCCTCAACGCTTCCTCTTTGGGCAGCTTCGAGTCGGACAGGTGAGTCATGGTGGTGCTGAAGAGGCAAAGGGAAAACTAAGTTTCATGAGTACCAACGGAAGAGATCTGATGTTACATCTGCAGGGTTCCTTCACTTTTCAACAGTAAAATTTAAGAATTATTCAAGGTAAGTTTTCACACTTTTCCAGCACCACAGCTGGAGATAAAAACAATATAATTTAACTAAGAAATAAACAGTTTGAATTCACTGTGACATCATTTTTTACTGTTATTAATAAAGTCTTGTGATTCGACAATAAGGACAAGGTAACTTAAAATATAACAAAATATTATGTTTTTAAATGTTTCTTAAATAGATGTGACAAAACACTAATTCAATAAAAAGTTCCCCCATTTTAATAACTGATTTATTTATAAAAATTTAAGCCAACCCAAGGCTGGACGATTTGGCTGAAAAACTTATCACATTTCATATCAGTTGATATTGATAATTATTGATTATTTGTTTTGTTTTAAATGTCTGACTTGCTGCCAAACTGGTGGTGTGACCTTTGCTGTTTTATCCCGTTTTCACTCCACACTGTTATGAGGAACTGTGGTGGAACCGTAAACTGCTGCTGCTGTGGCAGTTACTCCACTGGCTGTTGCTAGGTAACCAAAGAATGAGGGAGTTGCTAGGTAACCAAAGAGTGAGTGAGTCAGTTGATTCCACCAACCTTTCTTAGCTGGCTGAGAAATTGAGCAGCTAAAGAATTTCCTCTGCCTACATTTCCCAGAATGCTGTGCGGTTCTGAATCAGAGTTCAGTGAATATTCTAGTTATTGAATATTTTGTCAGAAGTATTATCTACTGATATTGATCACGTGTCCATCGCAACATATATTGTTATTGATTTATCTTCCAGCCCTAAGCCAAACCTTTACTTCAATTACACAGATCTATAAATCATTGAATATTTATTAGTACTAAATGACGTTCAAGCTCAAATTTAATCCAAAAAGAAAGTTACTAGACAGACAGACAGACGGAGACAGACAGATAAATAGACAATTCTTGATAAATTTTCTGGCATTTAGTAAATACAAATAATTTTGGTAATAAACAAGTGAAGTTTAGTTTCATTTAACTTCAGACACTCATAAAAAAAATCTTTTTTTTAGTAGATGTTTGAAAATACCAGGTTTCAACTGTAAATTATGTTTTCCTAATTTAGCTTTTAATCAAATGTTTATTACAAAACTTCAGTTTGAATATCAAGCACTTTACTTGAAATTCAAGTAATTTTAACAGACTTCAGGAAACCCTGTATTAACCTCTGAGGCAGAGTAAAATCCCAATGATCGCAGCCTACCTGTGAACTGTTCCATTCTTCCTCTCGGGTTTCTTTAATCCCAGATCCATGCAGGATTCAGACAGTTGGTTCTCCCAGCCGTTACTGAGGTCAGACGTTATAACGCCGTTTTTCAGTGCAGATTCATACAGCGTAATCTGCTCCTTCAGTTCAGCCATATCCTCCTTTCAGATGAACAAAAAAAGGTTTAGGTTGAAAGGTCACACAGCCCTGCCTTTGGAGAACTTTTACCAGTAATTTAGTTGTAATAAAATAAAATAAATGGAAAGCAAACCTGTAAAACTTTGTTTATGTTTTCACTCAGCGTCTTGGCTGACTGAGCTTGTTGTAGTTTGATCTGCATTTGACTCATTTCCTGAACAGAATCTGCAGAAAAACAATAAAAATGACTCAACAACTAAAACAAATGAGTAGCTAACCACATTAGGTTCAGCAAAATCTTGTGATTTTTAATGCATACAGCGCCGTGACAAAGTATTTACTCATTTTTTTTTTATGTTTCAGGCAACAACATTGATGTTTCCAGTAACTAGCAATAAGTCTTTTACGTTGGTCTGTATAAATTTTGCCCCGCTCTTTTTTTGCTGAATTTAATTAACTTGGCTGCAACTAATGATTATTTCTGACAACTAATCAATTAATCATTAAAAATGGACACAATTTACAGATTTTCCATTCACCCACTTGTTGCATCTTTTAAATGCATTAAAAGATGCAAATAAACAAATAATTAAATTCCCTTTTTAAAGAAAACATTATAGAGCTTAAATTCCAATAACATTTAGCAAACTCTTTATTATTTGAAGCAAATAATGCATCTACAGCAGAAAAAATTTAAAACCCTCAGGCATTTCTGATTGACGTAACATAAATACATTGTAGGACTAAACTTTTGATTATTTTCTGGTTCAACCAATTAATAATTGGGGAACAAAATGAGCTTGTTAGATTTTTCTTTTCTTTTTAGAGAACCTGAAACAGGTCGAGATAAAACTATTCCACTTGAGGAGCTCAGGGTAAAACATATTTATAGAGAAAAAAGTTCTTTTTTTTAATTATAAACGCAAAATGTAATATTTTTGTACAGTTTTGGCTACTTTTAATCATCTGGTTCTTTCAGCAAATTACCTTTTTTGGAGTCTTTATACCCTCGTTAATGATTACACTGCAAAAATACAAAATCTTACCAAATATTTTTGGTCTAGTTTCTAGTGCAGATATCTTAGTGAACTTGAAATAAGACAAACTAAGTTAAAAGTAACATTTCAGCAAGATAAAAGAGTTTGTTTTAAGTAAATATGTCATTAATATTGATGAAAGTGTTTTTGTTTCATTGGCAGATTATTTAATTTACAATAAGACATTTTCCCATGTTTATAGGTTAACTTATCTGCCTATAGAAATAGTCTGAATCCTTGAAGTTAGTCTCATTTCCAGTGTAGTAAGAGTTTGTGTTTTTGCAGTGTATTTCAACTTTGAGTCTGAATTTCTCTGGATTAAAGCGTGATGTGTTGGTCTAAGAGGTCTTTTAGCCTACTTCATGCTGTCAGACGGGTTTTGTTGAAGTCAGGCAGTAATCAGGCCTGGATGTGGCAACTGACACTGTTTTCATAAAAAATTTAAAAATCACAGCAAATTCACAATTTAACACGGAAAGTGAGACAATGAGTTTTTCTTAATAAGTAAAATCATAATTTGATAATCTAAGTTTGTATTTACACGTTAGTTTTGTCTGATATAAAAAGGTATTTGACGATCCGATGTCTCAGAAGAAACTGAAAGAAATCTGTAAGGGTGTAAATACTTTTCCCAGCACATATCTGGACTCTTTACTGACTCGTCTGCAGCAGCTTGGCACATTGTTGCTGACTCTCTTCGAGGCGCTGGCTCAGAGAATTGATGATTCTGGCTCTCTCCAGCTGCTCTTCCTCTCTCTGACGCTCCAGCTGCTGAACCTGCTGCTGAAACTTCTGACTAACATCAATCTAAAAGCAAGAAAGCAAACAAGAGCAGCACAAAAACCATACTTATAATGTTTCTGCACAAATTGTTGATGAATAGGTAGCTCTAAATAAAATTACTCACCTGGTCGTTCAAAGCCTGGGAGGTGGAGTCGAGTTTCTGCTGCAAGGCCAGCAGCGCCGCTTCGTGCTGCTCCTTTATGACGGCGAGGTCTCTGTCATGCTGCTGCCGCGCTCTGGACAGCGTGTCAGAGCGACAAAGCTCCAGCATCTGCTGCTTCATGCTGTCCACTGCAGCGTCAGCAGCCTGCAGCTTCTTCATGTTCTGCAACACGAAATGCTTCGGCTTTAAACACAAGACCTGATTTATTCTCTAAATGATTTCAATGACCGAATATTTAAAGCAAAGGAAGAAAGAATATCAGCTTAAATTACTTGATGTACATAATTTCTGCACATAGAAGGTATTGTCTTTAACTGCAGTTCATAAATGGTACATAAATTTTAAATGACAAAATTAGCAGTTTTACGACAGCATATTAGGGCCACATTTTTTTAATTAATCTCATAAATTTCTAGATTTCCTGGGCTACTGCAGCTGATTTTTCAAGGAAATTTCTAGATTAATCTCAAAATTTCCAAGTTTATTTTCAATTTTACAGAAATTTTCACATTTTTGTTCTACAAAACATCTCAGATTAATCTCAAAATGTACGTTTTTTTCTAGCAAATGCTTTACTTTTGGAGTTTAAAAACTTCCTTGTTTTTTTTTCTAGAGATTTCTGAGCAGATTTTCAACTTTTCAAGCTCCAAAATTTCTGGAATTTCAGAGTTTTTTGGCAAAAATTTACTCCTTTTACTATCTACCATGGTCCTAATACATTGTTGTACAGTTTAATGACTGTTGATGAAAGATTAGCAAATAAACTAAGCAATAAGCAGTAAAGGTGAAGAAGTGAAACAGCAGCATGTGTCGTTGAAACGCTTACCTCCTGGTCTTTGTCTTTCAGGATCTTGACCTGCTGCTCCAGAGCCTTTAGTTTGTTTTGCATTTGAGCCTCTCCTTTCTTTGCTTCTTCAATCAATCGACTCGACTCCCTGAAACTTACCGCCAGACCATCTTTTTCATCTGTTAAAAATAACACCAGACTCTCATGTATGTGGTTATTTTCACATGTATTTCACAGTGTGAAGACAAACAGAGTGAAACTAACCTTTGACAATTGCAAACTGATGCTCGATGTATCTCATATTTCGGCGTGAATCTTCCAGTTTCCGCTCCAGGTCTTCAATTTGCCTCTGCTGAGCTTTGTTTAACACCTGCAGCTGGGCGACCTGCTCCCTGTCTGCAGTTTCTGAAACGCCACAGACATTTGAATCCCCAAATTATTCACAGCTTTAACAAAAGCAGTATTGTTAAAATACTCCGGATTATAAGGCACCTGTCGTTTTTTGATCAAATTAAAGGGTTTTAAGGTTGCCTTATAGTCCAGAAAATACGGTAGGCTATTAGTTGTAAGGCTTTTCAATCCTCAGCATTTTACCAACATTAAAGCTTCAAAATGAAAAAAACAAGACAATAAGAACAGTTCTTTAATGCAGCATTAAAACAAAGATTACTGAAACTTACGTTGCGTCGAATCAAGAAATTCCCTCTGTAGCTGTTCGAATTGGTCTTTTTGCTGAGCACTATGAGGATTTAACATTTTTGGCTGATGGGCTGGATGCTCAGGGTTATAATTAACCTTGAACTGATTGTTGCCATGGTCACCTGGTCCAGAGGTTAACGTCTGAGGATCAAAACAAAGAAAAATAACAGAACTAAAAACAAAAACTTCAGGATTTCTCCAGTCAAAAACAGATAACTCACTTGGAAATGGTTTCCGGTGTTGTGGTCGCCATGGCACTGCGGATTCCTGTAGCCTCCGTCACCATTATAATCCAGATTGCTTCTGGTGCTTTCAGGGAACAACCGGGGGTCACACTCGGCAGAATAATCCCCGGTCTCTGCATATTCATCTGAGTCCATGTTTGTTCGATTTTCCTGAGCAAAGTGACGACCTTGGTTCCAGCCAGGAGGCAGATTCTGAGTCAGGTGTCCGTTAGCGTGGGCAGGTCCATCCTCGTACGCATACTCATCATGCGAGCCGTGATCATAGTCGACTTCGAAGGCCTTCAGAGAAACGGTGACAGCGTTATTGATCTGTTTTTCTTTTATTTACGTTGAATATTGGACAGTAATGATCTAATTAGGGCTGCAACCAACAATTATTTTAGAGATGGATTAATCAGATAGCAAAATTGGCAGATTTTTTATTTGTCCACTTATGTATTTTTCATACAGTAATACAAGTAAATAAATAATTCAGTTCCTTTTTTATGCAACAAAATTTATTGCCTAAAATGCAAAAACAGATTTGCTTCAGCAAACGTTTGACCATTTGTAACGAAGGATGAATCTGCAGCTAAAACAAATAGTTCTAACAACAACATGTGAAAAGTTCAGACCTTTCTTGACTTAACATCAATCCAGTGATCTGTTTTTTATTTGTATTAACCAATTAATAATTTGGTAGCAAAATGTGCTTGATAGCAGATTTTTATTTACATAATCTGAATCAGGTGAAGCTAAAACTGTGACCTGAGGAGTTTTGGGTAGAACCTATCTACAAATATCTCCATATGAAATGAAAATGTTTGTATTTTTTGTACAGTTTCGGCTGAATTACTGCTCTGAGTTTATTGTTTGAGTCTACACTAGAGTTAACAATGAATCAATTACTAATTTGACGATTATTTGAGTAATTGATTCATCGCGATTAATCGTTTCGGTCGTAGATTTAATACAAGCACAAAGTAAGACAACCTGTGTGTGAGAGGTTGGATGCGAATGATCAGACCAATCCTGGTTCCACTTCGTCTGTGGGCTGAGAGAAAACAAAAATCACACTGTACCACTTCTAAAAATCTCCAGATTGGACTGATGAGTGAACAGAAACACGTGTTACCTGCTGCCGGTGTTTTTATTGCTGTAGGTAGAGCACTCCAGCTCAGGGGAGGAGGAGTCTCTGCTATCTTCCAGCATGTCATCTGGTAAGTCAGTGAGCAGCTTGTGCAGCTGCAGAGACATGACACATGGAAATTAGTCAGCAAGGTTGCTCAGCAACAAAGTTATAAAGTAACACAGTGATAACACAGAGATCGAGAAACAGCCAGGAGAGGCTGCACTTTGTTTGTTTTCTCATAAGTGACAGAAAGTATTTTCTGATCTTCCTGCGTGTTTTATGAAGATTCTGAAACTAAACTAAAAAATTTTTTTGTTTTGAAATGATAATCGTTCAACAAACTAACAGCAAACAGCACCTTTAAAAAAAAAGGCAGAGAAAGTTTTGTATCAGTAAACAGGCTTTCAGAAACGAGCAGAACCTACTGGACTTACTTCCCACAAAGACTCCTGAATATTCCTCAAATCCTCGACTGTGTCCACGACCGAAGGACCCATATCACCACAATTACACATCTAGAAAAAATCCACCGCTTCTATCAATACCACCAACATAGCCTAATATATCTGCAGAGATGACCTTCTGTGTGAAACATTCAAAGTGCGCCCGGCATGTTGTCGGCTTCCTGTGACATCACTGCGTTTCGCTCCCAAAGACCTCCATTGTTCAGAAAAAAAACATATAGCAGGGTTAACTGGAGCAGAAACATTCCAGTTACTGGCAGCAAACGAGTTCCCCTCGACCAGTTTGTGTGTAATAAGTAGATTACAATGAACTGATAAAATAAAACCAACTTGGAGGGAAGATGTTAGTTTTAAATCTAATTAGTAAGCAGCTCAGCAACATTTCTTCCCTCCTAACTCGAGCTCAAACCGGGTCAAGAGTGGAAAGAAATCAACTCAGAGGAAGGAGAAAGTAGGGAGGCCACAAGGCAGAGCGAGTTTCAGCGTGACACACCTGGAAGGAGGCCTCTCCGCCGAGCCAATAATAGCTCAGACACATGGAGTAACAGATTGTGGGTGTGAGCAGCGCTAAGTGGAGGTGGGCCTCATTCAAACAATGAACACTTTACTGCTTCTACAAACAGCCCTATTCAAACAGCAGAGAACAACCTGACAGATTTATCATTTACAATCACCATCCAACAGCAGGGGAGAGCTCTCCCTGTTAGGCCTGTAGCAATAAATCGCATGATAAATTAAAACGAGCTCAATCATTTCTATTTGCATGATTTATTATTTTTGTCTTTCTACCAAAAGCTGGAGGACAAAAGTCTTCAGTCTGCTGTTGGTCTAAACTTTCCCTCAAAATTTTTTGAAGGAAAATTTTGTGTACAGAGACTACATACATAATTTTATTTTTTATCTGATATTTTTTCTATTATTTATTTGGGATATTTAAAATGTCTTCCAGTTAAATATTAGTTAGATTAGATTGTATTATTTGAAAATGGTCCCAAAACAGCAGTATTAACATTTATCGATTATAAATTGTAACGTCTAGTACAATTTATCATCCAGCAAAATTTGCTATCATGACAGGCCAACTTTTGCTTTCTCCAGTTGTTCTTTGCACAATTTTAGCTCATTTTTATCTCAATACACTTTCATTTTACCAGGACAGCCTAACACCTCCCCACACTGCCAAAATCAAAGGAGTTGATGATACCAATGTGTTTGACTTAAATGACAGCAGACCCAACGATGCAGATGAACTGAAAGCCATCAGTAAGGTAACCCAGACTTCCTTAACACCTCAGCAGAGCCACATGGTGACTGGACCGGCTGCACAGATGCAGTAATTCATGCAAAAGAAGCTTCAACAACATGTGGAGTACATTTACTGTAAAGTACATGGAAATACTTTATAGTAGGCTGACACAAGTAAATTTACAATGGACAGATATCTCCAAAAGCTTTGTACATTAGTTTGATGCCATTTTTTAAAATAATTTCCTAGGTTTGCAGGCTATTTTACTTACACCCACCTTTTCACCTCTAGTAATGTTTTTTTCTATGTGACTGAGAGTAGCCAATCCAAAACATTATTTTTTTTATTATTTAACTCCTTTCTATCTAGGCTGTATGCTTTTGATCAATGCCAATTTGTAAGACCGATTTGTTGCCAAGCTTTAGTTACTGACTGACATCTTGAATACCGCTTCAGCATTGTCTTTTCCATACAACACCATCTGTTTTGGAAAATCTACCAGTCTCTTTTGCCCAAAGCAACGACGTTGCCAACTCTGTACATCACAGCAGGAATGGTGCTATAAACCTTTAAAGTTTCCACCCAATTCCTCCAAATGCAATGGTGACAATTATGACCAAATACAAAGTGATCCGACTCAGTTGCACATCCCTGGGATCACGAATCCAACATTTTTATTTCTAACAACTGCAGTATTTTTCTATTATAGTAGTATATTATTGCTATTATTACTATTATTGTTGATATTATTTTTAACATGTTAAAAACTTTTTTGGTATGAACTTTTATACCTGATGCTCCTAACTGACCTAAACGTGGAAATGTATAGTCATTAAAACAGAATTAAAAAAACAATTAGATGCAGTTATCCTATGTATTTAAATATGTAGATCCAGATAAATAACCATGGCACAAAGAGACGAATATTAAGCTGAGGAAAATAGGTTCCCTAACACTGTGACATGCTATGTTTTGCACCTCTTGTTCTCTTGCATAGTCTTCCTGGTCGTATTCATCTTCCTCATGTTGAGTCTGAAGGGCAGCGCTGTCAAAATCAATGGACATGTTGCACTGCCTGGTTGGAAAGAAGAGTAAACAGTCTGGTCAGCTCGGTATGCTGCAACAGTGCAGTCAGGCGTTAACTTAAAAGATAAGTAAAATGTATGTTAAATTGAATTTTTGCTGTCACAAGCAGATGTGCATATTAATAACTTACCAAATGGAGGGGGTAAAAAACTTGGAAGTTCCTTTTAGTAGCTCATCTAAGATTCTGTTGAGTGCTGACCATGCTACTGTTTACATTATAAAGCAGCTATTTAAAAAAAAACTTTGTTCCTTTTTTAAATTAACAAAAGCATAAAACCCTTTCACATAGTACGGTATCTGTAGACGCCGATTATTTTTGCTAGTGCAGAGTTTAACCAAACTTTCCGAGCATTTCTCCGGGGAGTAAACGCTAAAATCAGAAGCTAACACAAGTTAGCCAGCTAACTAGCCTGTTGAACATACGCGTGACGTCGACTCCCCCTCTTTGAAAACTCGCGCGCATTAGCAGCGCCAAACCCCTGCGAATGTAAACAGGAAAAAAGAAAAATGCTGCCCAAAAACTGTATGCAGCTTCATGAGGAAGCATAAATACAGTTATTTCACTGGTCTAGTCATTAAAATTCAATCCACTCAGTCAAACAGATACGCCAGAAATGTTTTAGTTCTCTTTCTAATTCCGGAAAAAGTGTAGGTTAGCAACGTCTCCATAGTAACAGTTTTACTGGAATTATGGGTAAGGTAGTTCTTGGTATGTACCAATGTTCTACTGATAGTTGACTCCAAACACGCTTCGAGAGCGAATAGTTTTATTTCATCATTCCAGGTTTTTTAGGCAACAAATATTTTATTTTCTCATTATCAGTAGTAAATAAAAAACTCAAATAAATCATAAAACTAAAAATATTTAGTCTAAAAAAATATTGAATTATAGTCTTTATTGGGCTCGCCAAAGTCATAACCTGCATACAAGGAATTCTTACTCATTATTTTTTTCTGAAATTACTTTAATCAGTAATTTCAGCATTATTGATTAAATAATGCTGAAATGTCCAGTTTGATGTCGCTTCGCTTTCTACGGTGGCCAGTGTAGGTCATTTATCTTCCTATTTCCGCGTCTTGGCTCTGCAGCTGTTCCTGAGTCAGCTCCCTAAACAAACAGCAGCTAACTGGAATGAGTAGATGTTGCTTCAGCATGTCGGAGGTCAGCGGTTTCATATCCGGGATTTCTGTGGGGCAGTCAGCTGACAGCAGTCAGGCTGCTGTGTGAGAACTTCGACAAGAAACTGATTAAAAACCAAGTAATCTCTGATCAAGTAAACATGGCATCTAATCCACCCAAACTGAAGATTGAGATAACTTCCGATGAAAGGTGAGAAGCAATGAATGGGACCGATTGTCCGGTGTTGAAATGAGCAATGCATGTTTACCAATTCTTTTTATTTTCTTCATGCACAGGCTGAAAAACTTAAAGGATCATTTTGAAGCAAAGTTTGGAGAATCTCCTCTTTTCTATGCATGTGCACCTGGAAGGGTAAATCTAATAGGTAATTTAAAAACTTAACAGATCATTTCAGACTTTGACCACCTTAAAGTTTTACTACATGTACATTTCTACGGTGCCAGAAGTGCCAAGCAATTGAATAATTTCAGATTAATTGTAAATTTTTGATTTTCACCAGGCGAGCACATTGATTACTGTGGATACTCAGTCCTGCCAATGGCCATCGAGCAGAACATCCTGGCCGCCGTGTCTGTGAACAACTCCGGAACGATCCAGCTGGCAAACACAAATCCTCAGTACCAGTAAGACGCCAGCAATTATTGCACTTTTATTTTATAATTTTGCAACTTTAATTAAGAGCTTCAAAAAATATCGGTGCTGCTTTGTTGTTTTGTAAAGGCTTTTTGTTTATTTGCAGGGATTTTAAAGTGTCCTGCTCAGAGGACATCGTCATAGACAGAGAAAATCCAAAGTGGTATTATTATTTTCTCTGTGGAGTCAAAGGTATCCAGGTAAAACCGTGGCTAAAATAAATAAGATTTGAAGCGAAAACAGTTGAATAAAAAAGGCGTACATCTTTTTTTCTCAATGGCTGAAGTTAAAACGAACTTCTCTTGTTTTAGGTCAGTTTGAATTAGCAAAATTATTTCTGTTTGCTAAATGACACAATAATGAGAGAAATAATATATAAGATTTATCACTAGAACCAGAATTTTACATACAGAATGGTTATTTCTTTTACGCAATGAGGAAAATAATCAATGATGCTTTGTTGGATCTTTTATCCAACGTTAGATCTTTTATCCAACATTCTCGCTGAACAAAATAAGAACACAGAGGGAGACGG